>OZ025289.1:4262999-4392999 GCA_964019185.1 Maratus speculifer | reverse complement strand
ATTTTATTTTAAAAATATTTCAAGTAGTTAAAACTTAGTAATTATTACATATAAACAGAAAATTTCCAGTTCAGGGCTTTAGAGATATATTTGTAAGAATTGAATTAATTTTAGTTATCCTTCTGCTAAAAAGCACGCGCTGTTAAAATTCTACTTAAAATTCTTTTATTTGAATACTTGAGTAGGTTACACTGACAGAACCATGAAATGCTTTGAATCTGTTGGAATCACATAGATAACATAGAAATAAATCAAATGTTCGAAACTTTATTTATAGGTAACTAATTAAGAAAATCAAACATTGTTCTAATTAATTTTTTAACACGTTTATCGTCAAACCTTGACGGGTGCCATCTAGTAATAATAACAAAGAAGAAGGAGAAAAAAAAAAAGAAAAATGTCCAGTTAAACTGGTCACAATGAGATTACAGGCTATTTACATTGTATAGTAACTTTTTAAAAAAATCAGAATAGCACTCTATCAAAAAATTTTATGTACCAAATTGGAGCAAATAAGATAATTCTGCATGAAAAACTCATTTCGATCAACTAACGAGGGTACTAGCTCGCCTATTCCCCCTCTTTTTATTTAACCAATGAAACTTCAAATCTAATCAGGGAAGCTTCCTATGAGAATGGACATAGAAAAAAAAGAAAGGAAATTGTATAATTCTAAGTAGATTACGTGGCTTTTATGACCAAACTTAAACACATTCCGTCATAAGAAATTATTGAGTTACATGTAAGGCAGAATACCAACATACAAGCAACCTTCTATGCTGCACAGACTGTAAATCCAACATCGCAAAGCCTGAGACCTTCGGACTTCATATAAATGAAAAGTGCCTCCATTGTTGAAAATTTGTAGTGCTAACTGATGCTTACTTCCGAGTAGTCAAGAAAAAAAGAATAAAAAGTAGAAGCACAAGCAAATAAGAAAGTAAACAACTACTCCTCGTTCAGAATAAGTCATATTTAACTTTTGATTAAATTCGTATTCTTGTCCAATTTCTTTTTTTCATTTCAATATTTGAATTTTTTTCTACGGAGCATAAGACAAGGATTTCTAATCAGGCGCATCTTTACTTTTTCGAACTTCATTGCAAGTTTTATAGTTTTTTGAGAGGATATTCGAAATTGACTCCGAAAAAGAAAAAAAATATTTACAAAAATTTCTTTGCAATCAAAATCAAACAATAGAAAATAAAAAAAGTAGATACTAAACTTCGATATTCTATGAAAAATATTTGAAAATATTCAAATGAAAATGAGAAATTTAAAAAGGAAGTTTCCATTAGTTTAATTTTAGCTATCGAATGTCTTCACATGACTATTGTAGATACGGTTTTAAGGTTTTATTACTTAATGAGTCACTTAAAAAATGCACATTAAAAAAAATAGTGATATCTTTTAGCCAAAATAATTTTAAAAATATATTATGAAAACAATGAACGGGAATTAACTAGTGGTTTGCCAATAATGTATTTTTAAAATAATTGAATTTTTTTGATAATCACTTACACAAAAATATAAAGAAATATTTTAAATTATATTCTGATTATAAGACGAAAATTTTTGTTATAAATATAAATTTATCTTTTGAATCTGAGCAAACCTAGAGATTAGAAAGATAGAGATAGATTTTCTAGTAATTACATAAAAAAACAAAAGAAATGTCTGCAAATATTGAAAATGCATATTCCTTCCTTTTGAAAATAACCTCAGACTTTGACAAAAATCATTGATTTTTCATATTTTAATACATTAAAAATACCTTTTTGAAAAAAATACAGCTGCTATCTTGAATAAACAAACAAAAACAGATGTAAAATAAATCATGTATTTTAAATTAAGCAAATGCAAGAGATGCAGATACAGAAATCGAATTCACTATCAGCATCATTAAAAAAAATCATTCGACTGTGTTTGTAATAAAAAAAAAAATATGATAAACAAACTATTCTCGTAATATATCTAAATCGTTTATTATTTATAATAGCTCTTTATTTCTTCTTCTTTTCTTCAAATCATCAATTGAAATCTAAGTGATGAGGAAAATCTGAATTCACATCATGCCAGTTAATTTAGTGTGGAGATAGCGTGCTTAAGGACATCATTAAAATATCTCCTTTTCGCAGGCATATTTTTTTATGAAACTTGCCTCAAACATACGTGCAAAGAAAGATAGAGCCATATTTTTACTTTCTTCTATCTTCTATAGAAGAAAGTATTGTAATCGAATTTTTCTCGATTTCTGGTTTTCGACGGATTTACACGTTCTAGAGATCAGAGATTCCAAAAAACATGTTTTTACAAAATGTCTGTCTGTCCGTGTGTCATATTTTCCCTATGTCGCCTTTCTACCATTACAAAATATATGAAGATATGTACTGAACAGAACAAAATTTTCTGTGAATGTTTTTGGCTGTGGCAAGCAGGTCTTCTTTCATTTTTGAAATATTCCGCCGGAAAGGGTCCCTGCAATAGCTATTTTTGTTCCATTTTCAATATTTTACCGACTAAAAGTGCATAAATTTATGCATAGAATTGAACCAATTCTTTTTACAAGTGTTTGGCTATAGCTAGTTGGTCCTCTCTGAATTTGAAAAAATCCACCGGAAGGGGGCGCTGTATTAGCGATTTTTGTGCCATTTTCAATATTGTACTACTTAAAAGTGTATGAAGTTATGCATTGAATTGAACCAAATTTTTTGTGAAAGTTTAAGGCTATGGCGAGTTGGTTCTGCCTGAATTAAAAAAAAATCCTCTGGAAGGAGGCGCTTTAATCTCGATGTACATGCCATTTGTATTATTTTACTATAAAAAATGTGTGACTTTATGCATGGAACTGAGCTAATATTTTTGTTTATGATTATTTTTGAGTACGGCAAGTGGGTCCTCTCTGAATTTGAAAAAAAAATCTGCCCAATTATTCTACTGTCTATCGGCTCGTGCAGAGCCAGAAACTCGTTTTTACTCTGATTAATTGACTGGAGCAGAAATTTAAGATGAAAATAAAAGTTCGTATATTATTGAATTAAAATTATTAAAGCATTAACATATGTAACTATTTTTTAAATGTTAAAATATACATTTGAGATAGATGAAAGTTTGGGAATGGCACATCCAATTAGTTAAAAATAATTTTTAATGACACATTTTAAGAATGCTTTTAAAAAACGCATTATTTTATTTTTAAGGAAATTTTAATAAAGGGTATTAAAAGAAATAATTCAATTAATTCCATACAAAAATTGCTTATAAATTATGAATAAAAAGTTTTTAATTAAGACATACGTTAATTTGCGTTAAAAAATATTATATTTCGTATTATAATTACATTATTTTTGTGTAATTTGTAAAGTATGAACAACCTAAAATCTGGAAATATCTAATAGTATATGTATAAAAATATAAAACTTAAGTTTAAAACTAAATTTAATCTACATTTTACAAAACATGCACAACTTTTTGAAAAGAAAAAAACTATTTACAAATTTTTATCTTAACTTTTAACGGTAGATAAAATTATTTGTGCTAAAAAATAAAAATGAAAGCGTAAAAATAGTTATTTATATGCAAATGTTTACCCACCACAAGTTCAAACTTAAGAAAATTATTTTACATGAGAAATTTACTCGATGTGCCAAAAGACGCAAAAAATACATTATTTTGTTGAAAGAATATACAAAGACACTTTTTTTCTTTTTTTAGAAAACGGCGTTTAATTAATTTATCGCTATACTTCAACGTATGTATTTCGCTTTATTAATTAAAAAAATACAAATACAAAATTCACATGATTTTAATAAGAAAATTAAAATATCTTATGTTTTACATATTTAAATATTTTAACATTTAAAGTATAAGGTAGTAAATAGTCGAATTAATTTGTAATACTTATAAATAAATTAATAATTTAATGAAAGCTATTTTCGTGTTTTTCAGAAAATGTATCATTGATTTAGGATTATCCGTGTTTTTTTCTTAATTCGAATGAAATGCTTTATTATATTCCTATTTTTTTTTTTAATTTTTAATTTTTATTTTTTTAACATCTGCTTAGAATGTATTGCACTATTAAATAATTAATGAAGGTTTTTTCCGTTTTCAGGAGTTTCTACTAAACAGCGGGATTCCTCATCCGATAAAAATAGTCCTGAGAGATATTTTCAATCTCTCCCTATCTAGTGTAATCTCATCAATTAAATTAGGTAGTTCCATTGTTTTTCGAAAAGAACTATCACCGGTCGTTCTCGATCTGCCTCGCCTTCGTTAGCTTCCGGACTCCATTCAAAGTGGATTTTAATAGGATGCTGATATCTCATTTCCATTTAAGTTTGTTACACTCGACTGCATTAACAAAATCTTGTTTGACATGCATAAACTTTGTATTCTTTATTTTTTAATTTTTTGTATCCTAAACATAAATTAAGTATTTATTTTTAATATTTTTTATAAGAACTTTGTTAAGATCCTTGATATATCAGGTTCTATTAATTGCCCTTCTACAAAATTTAGATGATAAGAAGAAAATGTAATGTAGTTAGATTATTCTTATTTTTTTTAAATCAAACTATTATTAGTTCTTCTACATAAAAAATAATAAAATTCGAGAGCCACGGAAAGTAAAATAATTTTTTATTTCTTAAATTTCCTATCACATGGAACAATTTATTTATCGCTTTGTTCCTTTTTTACTTCCCTAATATCTTATGAAATAAACATGGTATGTCAAAAAAACTGTATCAAGACTAATATGATTAAAATAAACGGCAGTATGTATAATTCAGTAAAGTAAAATAAATCAACAAATCAGACTAAAAATACTCATTCTTTTTCCGGAAAATCAATAACTTTAAAGAAATATCGTAATCACTGCATCAAGATGTCTAGACACATTTACTTATGAAGCATCCAGTTTCATGATAAAATAAAAAAATTCCAAATAGACTTGTAGATCTGATCCTCTACAACAATTACCCTAATGCAAATAAACAATGAAACATTTACGGATATATAAAAATATATGTATACTGAAGGCTGATCTTTGATTTTTATTGATTATTCGATAATTAATTGCGATAAAATCTTTTGTAATAAATGTGTGTCTGTAAGTACCCAATCATTGATCGAAAAAAATATAAGTTACCTGACGAGGTTGTGACACTTATCCCTTTCAAAATAGGCCCTTTGTACTTCCATACATTTAGTTCACCTTTTCCAAAGCCGAAAACACTTTAAGAAGCCATGTTGTGGCATGGTGTTCAACTCCACCTGTGCATTCTGCATCATTTCGTCTATACTCTTAGGTCTTCATCAACTCTATGGCTGCCATTTCGGAAACAATCAAAAGTCGCAAGGAGCCATGTATCGAGAGTAAGGATGTGGTGAATGTCTGGAAATCCATGTTTTTCCAAAAATATCTGATCACGTTAGATTAATGAGTAGGAGCATTTATGAATCTTAAGACAACTGATGCACTTTACGAATTGTTTTGCATTTAGGAAACAGAACCCTTAGGTATAAGATCGTAAGATTTTATTTATAAATAATCGCATTATAGTACAGTACAATAACAATATACAAAAATAATAAGTATGTTCATAAACAAATGTACTTGATAAACCTTGGAATGATAACAAAAATCTCTTTAGCTTTTCATGATAAGATGTGTAAAATTTTAATTCACACACATTTTTTTTTCGAGCAATAATATAGAAGAAACAAGAAACTTTTAGTAGACAAGAAACTTTTTCTAATTAAAATGTGTAAAAAATACAAAAGGAAGCGACATAATTTTTATATTTAGAAAAATGAGATAATACTTTATAAAGCATTTTTTTACTGTTTTTTCCCTAACGTAAGAAGATGATAAATCTATTTATAATTTGAGCTTTTAAGACACCACAAAATGCCTTTTCATAAAGCAACAATATAATTCATGTAGAATAATTTAATTTAACTTTATATAAACTTTTTTCTAATCTTGTTTTGTAACGCTTGTAGATAATAAATGTGTTTTTAAATCGCAATTTTAAGATAAGAAAATATGCATATTCATAAAACAACATACTCATTCTAAAGACTTTTTAATAGAAGAGTATTAGCGGGTTTACCTCAAGAAAAATATAATGTGTATATTTTTTATGTAGTTTCTAAAATTAAAAGAAAATCAGAATGTATATAAAGATGTTAAGCAGTAGGTTTTAATCGATGTGATTGTAAGGTTTTGAATTTAAGTAATCGCATTATAAAAGAACTATCTAACATAATCCCCGGAAAAAAGTTATTTATAAGTTCTTATCTATTTAAATCTTCACTAAAAAATCGTTTTACAAATTTTAAGTAATCAGATTTATTCCCATGAGACTATTTATTATTATATATGTCATAACGAATCGTCGGTAATCGGCGCAAAAAAAAAAAAAAAAGATTTTTTTTAAAGGCGATTTAATTTTTATATTCATATTTATTCGACAAAATTGGACTTTTGGACTGAAAACATCTTATAGTTCATTTAGACTACTTAAAAGAATTTTTTTCTAGGCTTTTTTTCTAATTATATAAATATGTAGCATTTATAGTCTCGTCTAGTCTGTCCCCATATAGCATCAAAAACTACGCAACTGGAATGGTTTCAAATTTGTAGAATCGTGACAGAATTTTGTCAAGTCATTTCAAATAATTTAAAAATCCAAGACAAATTTAAAATGATACTAATAAAAGTTTTCTTCATTCTGTTAAATACTACTGTATGTCTGTTCAACGATATTCCATGATAGATAATGATTATATACTGCCATGTTGATGACATGTTCTTCTATTAGATTCGTATTACTGAATTTAATATGTATATAATCATAATAGATTTCGTATTCATGCATTTTTTCATAAGAGTGTAGCAACTGTGGCAACAAGATGTGAATATTTAAAAAACTAGTTATATAACGAACACACCTTATTCACCATATTGATGAATTTCCGATATGCTTAGTTTAAAACCTTTAAACTAAATGTTTATGAAAAAAGACTTGTATTAAAGACAAATGTGTCTTAATATGAAGTTTTTAAAACTAATAAAATTTTTGAAGCTACCTAACAACCGCTGCGACCCTACATTCACCTAAAATTTCCGTCTCTCCAAAATTGTTATGTTGAATTCTTTACCTAAATTATTTTTTAAAGAATAATTACAATTGTTCACCATTGTATTGTAGAATGGAAAAAAACAATGAAAAATTATTACCGGACACATTTAAAATCAAAATTAGACAAATTAAAGATACTGAAAAGAGGAAAGTGTGAGCCCGGGTAGAATAAGATACCGAAAATCCGCAGCTACTTCTCGCATATTATTAATTACAAGAATTGCTTCTAAAATGATGCATTATTAAAAGTAGACAACAGCACATTAAAAAAAAAAGTCAGCCACAATCGAAGTAGTAAATAAAATACAAAATTTATTTATTTAAAGTCAGTTTGGCTACACGTTCAAAAGATATGATAAATAGTCACGTCATGTGTAGCCTTTTTTTATTTTTCCGGAATTGCTTTCTTGAAATTAAATTGTTTTTATTAAACTAGATGTTTTCATTAAAAGAAATCAAATTAAGTCCTACGTCATTTTTTCACACTTTTAGTTAAAGATTTTTTTTTTAAATCTATGGAAAGTCCACATGCTTGGAATGACGTCGAATTTTGAAAATATAAAAATAAAGCGATCGAGACTGAAATTTTATTAGTTTGTTAAAAGAAAGTACACAAATAAATGCATTTTAAATTATTTCATCGTTTCTTAGAATGTGGCAACACGAAAGAAATGATTGAATTATAAAATTCAAAAAGGAGATATTATATAATGTTAAATTATGAAAGGTAGCAGAAAAAATATAGGAAGATTGGTCTGACACATTTTTAAAGTCACCTTTTCTATGTTCAAAAACGTATGTACAGCGAGAATCATTCAAATCGCTCAAAAATTGAAGATTGATAATAAGGGAAATACCCTCAGAGAGTGGCTTATACATAGAAAGAGTGAGAAGGGGAGAGAGGGAGACAGAGAAAGATTTAAAGTAATAGTTTTTTTATATTATTCCTTAAAACTGCGTATTTTATTTTCATTTTTGACGTGCAAATTTTTCAATAAAAATATAATTGCTGTAGTAAGAATTTTACTGTGAATTTCAATTGTTGACAACTACTACAATAAAAAAATATTTTAATTTGATAGGAAATCACTGTTAAATGTGTAGTTTTTTCATTAATTAAAAATCAACTATAAAATATTTCGACTTCGGATAGATTTAGTTGCCTAGGGCGCGCTTTTGTACATATGTACTTGGCATTTCACAACTCTGGCTTCCAAACTGTGAAATTTATAGAATTATATATAGACAAGATTATATTTTTGTGTATTAGATTGTATCTATTTTTTATTTGAAAGTATAGTTAGCTTTAAAACTTCGGTTAAATGAAACTTTTGAGTTACACTATTCAAATTATATAGTCTTGATAAAATTATAACAGAGTTTATGGAAATTTATCTAAGATGGCGAAATCTTGAACCAATACTTGAACTCCTGTTGAATCATAATTCCAATAGTTGGAACGAGGTTGAAATTGGCAGCTCCAAATATTGGTACGATAATTTCATTTTCTTATGGTGGCAGGTACTGAGCACCAAAATTTGGTTCTAACTATAACAAGATTTTTATGGGAGTTATCAAGTCTTTACTATACATTCCTCTTCTTAGTTAAAAATAAGTACATATGTATATAATAATAAAAAAAATTCGCCTTAATCCTAAGTTGATTACTTCGAAATTCTTTTAATATTGAGCTTTTTCCTTTCTTTTTATAATATCTTAACAAATTTTCTTTTAATTCTATACCTTTAATCAACCCTTACTTATTTTATTTTATTCTGAAAAACATTAATGTATCAAAACAATTCTTATTAAAATACCATTACTCGAGTCATTTTTGTATCTGTTGCGTAATATCGCTTTAATTTCTTCTCTCAAGTTTTCGATTACCCAGAAATGCATTCTAATAGTTTTGTTTAAATTAGAAATGGGCAATATATAACTTAAATAATAAATAACAATTGCATTGTAATATAGTTCATTATTTAAGAACAGATTAACGGAAAATCTAAAACTGTTACATTTAGAACGCGATCCCAGCAGCGTATTAATAACAGTAAGAAAAAAGATTTGAAACAATCGTTTTTTAGAAGTATACATTAAATTTATAATAAAAATAAAATTTCCGAAACTTTATTTCCGGCCGCCATTTTGTTTCTAATGTTCCCATTTAAGTTTGTCAAAAATCTTTTAACTGTATAATGATGTGCAAACAAAAAATTAGAAATTAAAAAAGGGTTTTTATTTAAAGTGTTTGATCTTAATAATGAATTTTGGAGTATTTTTGCTTTGTCTTTACCTTAAAAGACGCCTGAAATATAGCAGTTTAAATTTCTAATGTGAGTGACTTTAAAAAAAATCAATTTGCCCGCGACAGCACTCGTATATATTCATCAATTTCGATGTGAGTGTGCATTTGCACATGAATTAAGATTTCGAACAAGCTCGTTGGTTTGTTTTCTCCATCATGTTGCTTTAAAATTGCATACACTTCATGATATCGCGGAATTTGGTAGCCCTATAAATCGCTTAAAATTAAACTAGTTTGAATAAAAAATGACTAATTTCTAAAAACACCCATTAACATTGAGTATTGATAAAAACTAGTATTCAATCTTATATAATCGGGTTCCACTAATTTGGGATTCGTATGTTTGAATAACATAATTTAATTTAAAATAAATAAATAAATAAATAAATAAATAAATAAATAAATAAATATATGAAAGCTACCTCTTCCCCCCGGCACTGCTGGAAGGACTTTTATTATCTTAAAGAAGGTATTAGATATATATGATGTATCAATAAAATATCAGATTAATGAATTCTCAATAGCTTGCTATGGTATTATTTTTAAAGGTGAATTAAAAAGTTTGGAATTAAAGATATAGTTTAATTATAAAATGTAGTTCTGTTTTTTGGAGTATTTATATCAGGTAAAACATTTAAAAATAAAAAACTATTATTGTATCATTATTTCATAATTTTCTGAAGAAAGTTAATTTAGTTTCATTTCTGGCCTCTTTTCTAATATAAATGGAACTGCAAAACTTGAAATTTTATGCATCATAAGAATTACAGAACACAAAATTTACAAGTTTGTTTTAAAAAATAAACCTGTTACTTAAGACTATAACAGATAAAGAATCAGCTATTTTATTTATTTATTTATTTATTGTATTGAAGTTTTGAAAATGAAAGTTCAGCTTATATGTCGAATTGTCGTGCAAAAATTTAAATTTTATTAGAAATTTAATTGAAACAACTTTGTCTGGAACAATTCTTGAATTGTTAGTTTTCTTTTTAGAGAAAAACATTAAATTAATTAAATTAAAAGAAAAATAAATAAAATTGTAACAATAGGAAAAATTTGTTTTTATAATTCTAACTGTGAGAATGATCCTTATTTCCTCGAATACATTTTTATAGCACATAAATAAAAATATATTATTTTTTCTAAAATATCCCTGAACGTACAATTCCTCGATGCAAAATTTCTCGTAATCAAAAACTACAACATAATTTAAAATTTTTCAAGAAAATTCCAAATGAGAACCTATTATTTAAAACAAATAAACCTCATTTGAAGAAAAATATAATACAAATAGTAGTAGTAAAAATCTCTTTATACAACCAATTAGATCAGTTTGGGGAATATTTCAGTACATGAAAAACAAACACAATCAATGAAGCATCCTACTTCTAAACGAAAAACCCGAAGCTTTTAACAGAAAAACAGCTACGGGAAAGTTTCATCCATTATTTATTACATTAAATTTGCCAAAAATGATTACATTGTCATAGAAAAAAGAGAATTTGTTATGATGTATAAATAAAAGATCAGGTTAACGATATGCCTGTACTTGTTTTTAGATAAAATCGAATTATCATTGACGGGATACGGAAAAGCAGATGTATGTAAGATCAATAATTGTTAATAATACTTTACTTTAGTATATCTGACCAAAGCTTAAATAAAAAAAATAACGAAAATATGTAATGTTAAGCATAGTGAAAAATAGCAATAAAAATTTAATACAAACTTAAATATTTGTTCTTGCTGTAAAGGTTAAAGCACGATGATAAAGTCAAAAATTCCAGATTATTTTTGACGGCTCTTAGTAATCTACTCTTTTTTAGGACACTTACATATTTAGATTAAGATAGGTTTTAAATAAAGAATAACTTTTGATGCACTATGTTAATTATAATTGTTGGTTTGGTTTTCATTTGTGTTTATTTATCACATAACTTTTAAATAAATTCCATCTTATATATAATATCTATTTTTTATTTATCTTATATCTATTAATTTTTTAAAGAAAGATGTTGATACATTTAAAACAGTTATTTTTTTTAAATAGTTTATCTCTACATATTTTTCCTATATTTATTTTAGCAAGTATTTTAAATACTGGTTTGAAATCAGAAATTTTAAGGCAAAAATGGCTTAAGGCTCCTGAAGGCGAAGACGCTGGCCAGTTTATAAAAATTCTATGGGAATGTGTGTGTGGGGGGGGGGGAGTATTTTCTAATATCTCGTTTGCATTTCTATGAACTAAATTAATTTTTTTCATTGTACAGCTGGAATCTATTCCTACATTACTCCTTTTTTACTTTTTTGGTTGCAGATATTTTTTAAAAAGTTGCTTTCACTTTTGAAATCGATAATGATAATGAATGTCATTCTAAAAAATATCTGCAACCAAAATGGAAATAATAAAAATGATGCGACGTAGAGATGAACCTCAAATATCAAATGCAAAATAAATAAATAAATAAATAATAACGTAATAAAATAAAAGAAAATGCAAACAAGATACTGGGGAAAACATTTCTTAATACGACTAGCATTTGCTCTCGAGTCTCTTCGTTAGCAAGGACAGCACCAACAGGATTTACAATCAAAGATATGAAACGATTGTAGAACAAACACAAAGGTAAACTTAGGAGTAAATCACTGTTGGTGTTATTTTCTAGCTTATGCATCACTTCACTCCCGGCAGACATAGATCATTAGATATCTCTATTACTATTATTTCATAAAATAAAAGGGTTTTTTTTCTTATGCTCTGTTTTTGTGCTGTCGGCTGTCCGAAAATTGAGATGTGTGCAAATCAGCGGAGATTGATGTGCATTTTTAAGCATTTTACAAACTTATAAAATAATTTCTCCGAACGTGAAATATCCCGACATTTGGATAAACACCAAAATATTAATATTTTAAAATAACAAAATTAATCAATAATTAAGAAACTTCTTGTGAAAAGCACTTCAGGAAAAATTATCTACATTGAAAGGTTATGACATGCATATTAAAGAAAATAACTTCATCAATTGAATACTTTTTATAGAAATGTAGGGATTTCTGGAAACGAAACTAATCGGTATCATTTTCATAAAGAATATTCGGAAACAACTATGAAATAAATAAACCATATTATTTTTTCTAACATACGGACTTGAAAAGGTATATTTTATTCTTTATTCAAACAAACAATATTTCGCGATCATAGGACAATTCGGTAATGCCAAATCCATTTTCTAGCTTTATTATTTTTTGAGAAAAAAGGTTTTTTTTTTTTCAATTTACTTTAAATCGAATACACCGGGATTTATTATGTTGCAAAACGAACGATTTATGTCTCCAAAAAGAATTTTCTTTAAAAGGATTTTGTACATTTTTTTTACCATAAAAACTGTGTTATTAGAGATAAAAATATAAATCACATGTAAAATAAAAAAATGGTAAATTCACATAAAGACAAATCAATTTCAGCATTTGACAAATATCGACATATTGAAAGCAGAATCCAATAAAACTTTTGCACTGTAGTTTGAAATAACTTTTTTGATCTTCCATTTCAAAATAATTAATTATTAACTTAATAAAAGAGAACATTTTTGGTAAGGTATATTCGTCATTTCTAAATTATGTTAGAAAGGGATAATTTGCATAAAAAAACGGGTTTGATAAATTAGTCAATTTGGGACCAAACGAAGCGCACCCATTTTTAGGTGCGTTTGTAGTTATGTAAATACATAGCACCTATTATCGTCGAGTCACTTCAAATTTTGTGGAAAATGGATGCATAGTTCAATTACAAAGACAAGCTAAAGTATTCTGTGACAATTCGGCCAATGAAAAATAAAATAGTTACAAAATGATAATAGTCTTTTGAATATAAAAAAATTGATTACATCAATGATGCATACTAAAATATACATTCTGTACAACATGTGGTGAAAAGAATATTTGTTATTAATTTACAGGCCTTCCCAAAAGTATTCCATTACTTAATTGTGTAGAGGGAAACATTGTTTGTATTGTATATTAATTGTATCAAACTATTTCGCATTTAATGAAATTTATATACGTTGCTCTAAACTTCAGCAACGTATATCAATTTCATTAAATATGAAATAGCTCACTTTCTGTATAATAGAATCAGATTATATTTTCAGGGACACACAAAAATTTTCGGGTGCCATACTGTAACCAAATTACTGTATACTATTACACAAAACCAGAATATTTATAAAATTTTACTTCACTCTGATGTATTTCAAAAACAGTAATCCGAAACAAAACAATTAACAACGAAAAATCATGCATAAAACATAAATAATGACACATTTTCCAACAAATTTTCATTACTAAAAAAAAAAAAAAAACTCCACAGTTTACTGAGGCGTTAGAATGCGTCTAAATGAACAATTTTGATAACGCATAACAACGGAATTGAAAACAAAATTTCGTCTATTACTATGAATCGTAGAAAAAAAACTTGATTTCTTTATGTAGCCCTGTATATGATCTATGAATGTGCATGCACACTATGTAGTATGCTATAAGTTAGTCCAATGGAGGATATTCCATTTACGTTTTGATCACGTGGTCAAGGCAAAAGATTTTAGCTTAAAGAAGAGAAAGCTTCGTAGGATGCAATGTAAATCTCCACCAGCCAATGAAACAGTTCATAGGGAAGGCAGTAGCAGGGGCAGCCCCCTTGCTTATCAGTTAGAAATTCTTTGCGTAAATTACCGGTACCACGTGACCTTTTATAGCCTCGAGCGCAGATTTGGAATATCCTCCATTAAACCCATAGCATAGATGGAAGTTTCCACTTAGGAAGTTCCGCCAATAAACGGATTTTGCTGAAAAATTTTGTGTGACTCTATATAAACACTATAAGCAACTATACAAGCAAACTATATAAGCAATATTTAAATAATTGTTAAAGTTAAAAATGTATACCATGACTGAAAGTACATATCCAACATTTATTTATTGTCCGTAGTTTTCAAGAATTTAATTGTTGTTTATTTTCTGGTGTCTTTTTATTTTCTTTTTGTGTCCCTCTAAATGAACGAATAATACTTTGTACATCATAGTCTATAATAAGAAACGTTTTGTACACCTCACTTATGTATATAAATGTCAATAAGTATAAAACAGTGTAATATTATTAAAATGACATCATAAACAATTTTGACCCTTAGTTCGCAATGCAATGGTAGTCTTTTGAGTGTCCCTGTAGAATGATACACACTTTAATTTTAATACAAAATATGCAATAGTAAACTCCAATAACATACATGATTTACATACATATAATGGCAATCGGACTGCATTTACGCTAATTAGGGCACGTACAAAGAGACATGGGGAGATAAACAGAAATCATTAACAGCTTTCAGATATGCCGAAAGAGCTAGTTAAAACTGATTCAAGATATTTTAACGAAAAAAATTGTATCGTAGTTTGAGATTAAAACAGATATTTTTTCTTATCTACAATAAGTATTATCATCCCTGTTTGTAATCAACAAATTTAAAAATTTAGAAATAATTACCCAAAAAAGTTCAGTTTTATTTAATTATGCTAATATTAAAACTATCTAGCCAAGCTTTATTAAGCATTAAGTCTATATAAAAAAATTTGGCAATTAAATTATGAAACTTAGTGGCAAAAAATGTATATGTTAAAACAAATAATGAAGTTATTTGCATGCAAAAGTTTTGAGCACACCAGTAAATTGGTATATATATTTATTAACTTACTTAAACATGTGTGAAAGGAGAAAGAAAATATGAGAAAAATAAAGGGTAGACAGTTTCATTTATATATAATTAAAAAAAAGAAAAAACTCTTTTAATATTGATATTTCGATATGTCCTTGGTATTACTCACGTATATGTTTTTACTTTATAACCTAGATGTCTCTAAATTCTTTCTCGAAATTGGATTCTTTAAATTAGTTATTATATGTTACAATTGTAAATAAATGTGTAGTAAAATGAATATGCTGTATGTAAAACAAAACTAATCGGTAAATACTTCCTACACACACTCTTCAAGTATAAAGAGTCTAATTTTTTAAGATGAATTTCAATTTGCACTTGAATGCAGTTAAATTTAATTAAATATTTAGCTATGGCAATAATTCTTCTGATTATATGCCTAGCTGGATATTTTCATGAAACTCGTGTCCCGTTTGTTTACATTCATTTTTAGAAAACTTTAATCAGGGTCGCTTTCGAACAGAGGTAATGTAGTTAAAGAGATAAAGGGAGTAAAACATTTTGATGTGTATATGAATAAATTAATAAATAGATATTGATCTCAAAAGTAAAACCTTAAATGCATCATGCTTCTAAGATATATATATATATTACAAATTTAAAATTTTTTCGCCAAAACTAACCTTTATACTATTTTAATTTTCTTATAATAATGTTCCGTACTTACTTCAAATTATTAAATTAAAATCTTGTTTCTAGATCTAATCTGTTAATCTGTATGCAGACGATATAAATTCTTAATTTGCCTTAAAAAACATTATTCCAGTATGCGTAAATATAAAAAGATGGCTCTAAATTAAAAATATTCTTAATTAAAACTTTATTTCTTAATATTCCAAATAAAACTGATTTCTTCTATGTTTTTATCAACCCTTTTTAAGAAAATCTTGTTAAATTTATTCCAAAACCATACCTTTCAAAAAATATCATTATTTTATTTTATCTATTTATTTATTTTTCCGCCGTCAACCTTTGATGTGTGCATTAATAAATTCATTTCTTTTCTTTTTCTCTTAAAATTAATCATTTATAAAAATCGTCTGCCTAAGAAATTATGAGTCGATTATAAATTGGTTAAATAATATTTTTTTTAAATAAATTTATCGTCTGTGTAAAATAGTCTCGTATCTGGACAAGAATTCTGTTTACATAAAAGGATGATGGTTTGAGATTACAGAAAGTTCTAGAATTTTCTTTTTAGTTTTAAAAGGTGGAAGTCTCGAGATGAGAGGGAGAGAGATTCTGGAGTTCTTTCGTCGATGAGTACGGCTGATTGAAGTAAATGATGGAATATTTTTTGGACATTTCGGTAAAAGATCGTTTGCAAAAAGGAGTTTTTCCCTCTATAATGACTACAGTTGAATAAATAAACTTACAGCCACCAATGAGTGATTTATTGGATATTCTACATTTATTTATTTTTTATTTTTTTCCTCGCTGGCCATGACTTCTGTGCAAAGAACGGGGACCCTGGCGATGATGTTTCTGGCTCCTAACTTTAAAATGTCACAGTCTTTTCTAGAGTCGACAGGATGTTTTATGCCTGCGCTGCCTTTTTTGGTTTTGGCTATGGAATGAAGTGATAATAAAAACTGTGGACCGCTGAATAATTTGCCCGTCATTATTGGATGTGTTCTTAAACAAAAACTGCCATAGTCTCATGATTTCTGGAGTGACAAAAACAGAAGAATTGTTCCTGTAAAGTGCTTTGGTCGATAAAAAGTAGTCGTCTTATGATGAAAAAGAAGAAAAAAATAATAATAATTACAAGACCATTTCTTGTTAATTGGTGAACAGAAAAATATTTTTTCGAGATAGTTGAGACCCATAGGATTTCGGTGAGATTTTTTTTTCTTTCGTAGTGTTTTGATTATTATTAGTTGTATACTTTTTATGTATTTATTTAAATTAATTATTCTCTGTTTGTCAGGTTTATTTATTTGATTATTTGTCTGTGAATTTTATTTACTTGCCTATTTATGAGTATTATTATTATCATTATTATGTGTTGGAGATAGAAACATTTTTGTTCTTAAGGATTAAATTGAAGAGTATGGTATTCTTAGACAATTACTATTGCATATTAAAGATTATTATGATATTTTTATGCACGTTTAAAGATAAGTTCGTATTATATTAATGAAGTATAAAAGAACTTAGAAGCTCAAGTTATTTTTTAAAAAAGTATATTTTCTATTTTATTGATATTTGTTTGTTATCAAGAACTATTCTCAGAATACAGTATTTTCATGATAATGTTCCTACAACTAAACATTTCAGCTGAAAATTAAGTTAACATTTATGTTTTTCCTTTTATTTGTTAGAATTTCTGGTTACAGTGAGCTTTGGTTCCCGGATTCTTATAATTTATTTAAATTCAGTAAGAAAGATGGAACTGTGCAAGGCTGTTGCTAGAATTTTGACTGATAAATATGATTAATTTTTTCAGTAAATTTTGTGATTTTAAGTAAGAAATTACCTATAATTAAAATTTTTGAATCTGTTTATGATCTATAAAATAATAGAATTAAAAGTTGATCCCAATTTAAGGTATAACTATGATATTTACAATTTCTATTTTTATTAGATAAAATTTCTGGTTAAAGTTAGCAGCTAAATATAGTAATTTTGAAAAAATATGTAATTGATATAAATCATTAACTTTGAAATTTATTGCGAATGATTTTACGATCAGGATTTAATAAAAAAAAATAGAAGTGCTTCATTTATTCTAATGAGTAAAAATAAAAAAAACAAAAAATATGGAAGATCCTAAACTCGTACCGTTTGACCCGAGTTCTGGAATGAACATTTTGTCTTGGTTAATTTATTTTGATAAAACATGTGATAGGGAACAGAAAAATCTAGAATGGAAATTTAATTCTATTGCGCAATATTTGAAAGGTGAAGCGCAAAAAAATTATATCAATGACTGCTTAAATTGTACGGATTATGAACAAATTAAGAAAATTTTGATAGAATGACTCATTGAATTAGACTTCCCGAGTTTTTCTGATTTTTCAAATCTGAAATTAGATAATTTAGACAATTTAGAAACTTATTTTCGTAAAAAAGTGGAAATTGGTAGGAAATTACATCTTAGTGAAAATATACTATTACAAGGTTTAACTGATGGTTTAAAACCAGAATTCAAAAACAGTATTATTATAAATCCTCCTAGTAGTACCACAGAATGGTACCGGGTTGTCAAACAATTCGTGGAAGCTTCCACCCCACTAGTTTCAAACCAAGTAATAAATCAACCATCAGCTAGACAAAATTTTCAACCTTTTCAACCAACTAGGCCCTGGATTCAGCCAGTTAGGCCCAATAATACACCTAGGAATTGGATTCCCCAAAGGCAATCTCAGTTTCAAAGGCCTAGAATTTGTCAAAATAATTATATTCAAAATTCATATCCTTCAAGACCTTGTAGGATATGCACAAATAGGGGTGTGAGTAATGCTTTTCATTGGGAAAGAGAATGTATTTTTAGGAATGAGTTGCCATCCTCTGATACTCTTCCAAATAGCTCACAAAATAATTCTCATAATGTTTGGCAATTAATTGTGTATGGATGTACAAATAATTATAATTTGCCATGTGTTGTAGATACTGGCTCAACTATTGCAATATTGCCACTTAAATTTGTTAAAAAACTTAATGCTAAAATTGAGACTATACCCTCAGTTACCATTGGTCAGGCAAAAGGATTTTTACATATAAATAAAAAATGTAGTGTTCTTCTAAAAGTGGGTAAAATTAAAAAATATGTTAATTTTTAGTATGCAATACAAATTTGGATTATGCTATTTTGGGGTTAAAAGAATGTTCTAAATTTAAATTAACCATAGAATGTAAAAATTGTATTGTAAGGCAGGGAAGGAAAATTATAACTAACAGTATATCCATACATAATGAGAGATCCCTTCATTTCAATACAGTAAATATGGATCAAGTACAACAAAACAGGGATCAATCTAATGAAATTGTAACCTCAGAATATAAAAAAAAATATGAAATTAAATACTGGTAATACTGTAGCAATAGATAATTATGATAATGAAACACTGAATGTAAGTAATCATGATATAGAGTTACAATCTACTTGTGGAAATATTATGAAAAATGAAGACTGTGTTGAATATGATCACGAAATTAATGTGCATCCTGATTATAGAGGTTCCATGACTCTTCAAAATTTTCGCGATAATTCGGATTCAGATTTAACTGGGGAAATAAATTTAATTCAAGATGTAAATTTAAGGGAATTAGTTCATATTTATAGTGATATTTTTGCAAAGCATAAATATGATGTGGGTAGGATAAATATTGAACCACAACGCGTTATATTAAAATCTGACCTACCTATATCTTTGAGGCCCTACCGAACATCTCCCCTAGAAGAAATAGAAATAAAAAACCAAATTCAATCATTGTTAGCAGCCGGACTGATAAAGGAAAGTAATAGCCCCTATTCTGCCCCTGTTACACTAGTTATGAAAAGAGAGGAAGGTAAAAAAACGCGATTATGTATAGACTATAGAAAATTAAACGCAATAATTAAAAACGATGCCGAACCCTTGCCCCATATCGATGGAATTTTAGATAAATTGAGTAGTGCTCAGTATTTTTCAACTTTGGATTTAGCCTCTGGCTACTTGCACATACCAATACATCCATCCGATACAGAAAAATTAGCATTTACAACCAATTTTGGACTTTTTGAGTGGCTCGTGCTCCCTTTTGGCATAAAAACGGGCCCTCCCATATTCAATAGAACCATTCGAAGGATCCTTAATAAATATAAAATCGACTTTGTGTGCCACTATTTTGATGATATTATAATTTTCTCTTCCTCTTTACAAGAACATTTAAACCATTTAGCTCAAATTTTTGACATTTGCAAACAAGAAAACATTAAACTTAAACTTTCTAAATGTAAATTAGACCAAAATAAAATCAATTTCTTAGGTTATGAAATCACTAATGGAACTATAACTCCAGCAAATGCCAATATTGAAACCATCAAAAATTTAAAACCTCCTTCCAATGTGAAAGAGTTACAACGATTTCTAGGTTCCATTAATGTTTACCATAAATTCATTAATAAATATGCTGAAATTAGATATCCTCTAAATCGATTACTTAAAAAAGACACAATATGGGAATGGAATTCAGAGTGCCAGGAGTCTTTTGAAAAATTAAAAAATTCTTTAATTGCAAAACCCATCCTCAAAATTTATGATCCTAAATTACCTTTACATATGTTTGTAGATGCCTCTCAGATAGCAGTAGGCGCCGTTCTAAAACAACCTGATAAAGATAATTTCTTACATCCTATTGCTTATCATTCTCGAATTTTTAAGAGTTATGAGCAAAATTATTTCATAACTGAATTAGAATGTTCAGCTATTATAGATACTCTTGACAAATTCTATCATTACTTTCATGGTGTCAAGTTTACAATTCATACGGACCACGCATCTCTAGTATGGTTAAAGAGTGTTAAAAACTTAAGAGGTAGGCTTTTTAGATGGTCGCTCAAACTTAGTATGTTTGATTATGAGATAAAGTATGAAAAGGGTTCAACAAATGTCGAAGCAGACATGTTGTCACGAAATCCTGTTTGTCATTTTGCGAATATTTAAAATCTATATTCATACTAATATATATATGTATATATATTTATAAATTAATTTTATCTGAAAAATATTTTAAATCTTAGAATATAGTAAATTTTTTCTGAGTAAACACAGGTATGTATTTTTGTTACGAAAATCCTGTTTTGAAAGGTTAAAGAAGTATAATAGATGATTTTAGGTGCTTTGAAGCATAAAAATAATGCAATAATTGATTTTTTTAATTCCTTTCTTTAATGAGACCTACTCCATGCGAAGTCTTCTGAGCACTCGCGCGATGTGCACTGCACATTTGAACAAACTCTAAGAAAACAGTAATTACCTAATTTACTACATTTTCTGGATGGTGCCATAGATCGATTTTTAAAATCGTTTGTAAATCAATCAAGGCAAAATAAAACCAACAAAACAAGAAAAGTCAACGAATGCGTGTGCAATTTGTTGCTGGCATCCTGCCGTGAACTCTCATATTTACCGCCTGCTCTCATTGGCCGTCTGCTTTGTTGCCACGGATTCGTGGCGAGCTGAAAATAGTCTCTAACCTGGTTGCTTCGTTGCCATGGATTGGTGGAAAGCTGAAAATATCCTCTTACCCAATAATTTTTAAATTGAAAAAAATCTAAATTGAAATTTAACATTCCGGCTGCGAAGAAAATATTCCGGTGTTAGCATTTATATATGACAAAAATTTCAGAGACTTGGGTTTTATAATTTCCTCTTTATCTGTGGTCATTCAGGCAGACAGACGTCTCTTATATTACACATGCAGATATACTTACATGAGGGAATGGCAAAATTGTATTTATCATTCGGGTATAATTTAGATAAAAATGGCTTCTCTATATAGTCAGAATCCAGAGTTATACAATTTCCCAAGCGTATTTACAACACTTTGAAAGGTGTTATTAAAGTCAGATTTAATTTAATATGAGAGCATTTTAAAATTCAACATTCGCGTCATGCATGTGTCTGCAAGTTCTCAACGGTCATACAATTTTTAACAGCCGAAAATGTGAGTGATGGTGAAATACGTCGTCGAATGCAAAATGTGTATGCCACGGACTGTATGTCATTCAGACCGATATTTTGATGGTATAATTTCGATAGATATCAGATATACTTAAAAAAAAAAACCGTTAAACTTACGGCAAAAATTACTGGCAGAAATGTTGCCAGCATTTTTTCCGTAAAATTACATCAATATTTTTGAACTATACTAAAGATAATGATGACCTTTTCAAGTAGTTAACAGCAATTCTACGTACTGTTTTTTTTTTAATATCACACAATTGTATTTATTTAATATTTTCATCAACTATACTTACAAAAAAATAAAAAATATATATTAAATTTATACATTTTGGCTCTTTTTTAATGGAATAAAGAAATTTTATTAGGTATTTTGTATTTGCTTTAATCAATATTTTAATATACATAAATCATCAAGTACTCTATGCTAATGTTTTTACATTTTTAAAAAAAGTTTCTAAATCTACGGCAAAATAACAAAACAAAACAAAATACAAAATTTACAAAATGAAAATTTCCATAAAAATGCACTTTTTTTGTAACAGTTAATAACTTACATCCTTAATTTCGTATGTAAATGTGTTCTACGAAACATAACCTTGGTTCAATATAGGAAATTAATTATTTCTACCCATCTGAAATGAGATGTCAACATCATATGATAAATAATTATCTACGTGGATTATTTGCCCGTTATTAGATTATGCACTAACTCTTAAGAGATATCAAAGATAGGATGGTATTATTAGATAATAATATAGTATTATTGTCATATTCATTGCTCATACCATGATGATAGAAAACGATTATTAAAATATTAAATAAATAATAAGATAGATGATAAAAATATTATTAATAGAAATCTACGTTATTTTAATGAGTCAAGAAAAAAAAATAAATCTTAAATAAGAAAAAAAAAAAGTGTCAACTTTAGAGAAAAATTATTAGTTTATTATAAAATTTACAAATAAAATTAGTATAAAAAAACTTTTGTTTTTAATTTTGTCTCTGTAGTTGATAGCTTTCGAAAATTATAATTTCTGAAAAAAATGAAGCAGAAAGAGCGGCAATATACACTATATTGCCGCTCTTTCTGCTTCATTTAAGGAAAATTAAATTAAATCGAAAAGGAAAATTAAATCGAAAATTCTCAATAAAACACAATACTATTGCATAAAACTGAATTTTATATCTTTGTCAAAGCTCTAAGTAAAACCACATTTATTATTCAATAACAAGAAAAAACGAGAAAATCCTTTAGAAAAGTTTAACAAATCAATGTAAAGACCAAATACACTATATTGCCATTGATTATTGGATACTTGCGATTTTAGATATTTTGTTAAATATCTAGAAAAATACATGAGGAATCATCTCGAAACTCTTAGTGTATAAATATAATAGTATACGTCATACATCTCCGTGAAGATTTTTTCCCGAAACTCCATAGGGGACCGTCAACAAATTAAAAAAGAATGAATATCTTTTGAATAACCCTGTCAAAACTAATGTAGCAAAAGCGCTCAAACTCTAGATTATGTTTGAATTATTTATTGTAATACACTGTGTTTCTTTTTATGCAAATAGCATGCATACTCGCAGAGTAATTAAGGTTTTTATAAAAATGGTCCCAAATTTTTCCAAGTTTTTTCCTTATAATTTTCAGAGTTCTTAATATAAAATAATATTTTTTTCTGAAAATATGACAAACAACATTGCACACAGCACCCTGTAATCAAAATTAAAAAATAATAAAATTTTTATGAAAAATGAGTAGGTTTACTTAATAATTTTTTACTGCGCATGCGTCAAAGATATGAAAATTTCATTTACATATTATGTTAGCTAAATGTATAGAGCAACTTTTATAAAAGTCTCAAAATCATAGCTTGAAAATTCTGAAAGTAATCGTCTGTAGAAAAAGGACAAAATCCGTTGTTTCCAAAATGAAACAAAAAGATGAGGGATTTTATCCAAATGTAGTAGTACATCCCGTATTGTGTATTCTATATTGACACTAATCAATGAATATATGGATACAACCCCTCTTGTTTTTGCTTCATTTTGAGAATAACGGATTTTTAACTTATTCAATTGACGATTATTTTCAGAATTTTCAAGTTATGATTTTGTCACTTTCACAAAAGTTGCTCTATACATTTAGCTAACATAATATGCAAATGAAATTTTGATATCATTGACGCATGCGCAGTAAAAAATTATTTAGTAAACCAACTCATTTTGTATACAATTTTCATTATTTTTTAATTCTGATTACAGAGTACTGTGTGCAATGTTGTTTGTCATATTTTCTGAAAAAAATATTATTTTATATTAAGAACTCAGAAAATTATAAGGAAAAAACTTGGAAACATTTGGGACCATTTTTATAAAAACCTTAATTACTCTGCGAGTATGCATGCTATTTGCATAAAAATAAACACCGTGTATTACAATAAGGTATTCAAACATAATCTAGAGTTTGAGCGCTTTTGCTACATTAGTTTTGACAGGGTTATTCAAAAGATATTCATTCTTTTTTAATTTGTTGACGGTCCCCTATGGAGTTTCGGGGAAAATCTTCACGGAGATGTATGACTTATACTATTATATTTATACACCAAGAGTTTCGAGATGATTCCTCATGTATTTTTCTAGATATTTAACAAAATGTCTAAAATCGCAAGTGTCCAATAATCAATGGCAATATAGTGTATTTGGTCTTTACATTGATTTGTTAAACTTTTCTAAAGGATTTTCTCGTTTTTTCTTGTTGTTGAATAATAAATGTGGTTTTACTTAGAGCTTTGACAAAGATATAAAATTCAGTTTTATGCAATAGTATTGTGTTTTATTGAGAAATTTCGATTTAATTTTCCTTTAAAACATTTAGTTAAAATTTTATATGCGACGTTATCACATTAACGATTCTTTATAGATAATCGATATCAAAATTGTTTTATAGTAAAATAGAAAAATCGGCATTTGTATGAATAAAAATATTTGATAACAAAAGTAAAAAAAAAAAAAAAAAAAAAAAAAAAAAAAAAAAATCAGTTATTTTTGAGAAATTTTCGTCGAATTTAATCTGATTACGAAAAGCGTTTTAAACATTATAAGTAGATTTTAACTGATAAAACCCTGTTATTCTACATTATCGGAGACAAAAAAATGTTTATGAAAAAAAGGGACAAACAATAGAATATATTTTAATTTAAACTTTCAAAAAGACAAAATATTAATTTTTATGCAACAGCATTTTTTTTTATTTAAAAATTCTAAAAAAGTTTTAGTTTGAAGTGTTTTTATATTGACACAAAATATACAAGATTACACTGAATATACATGTATATATATATATATATATATATATGTACATGTTATGGCGGTATTTAGAATGTATATACCGCTTTCATCTAGGACAAATACATTGTCGTTAAATCTCTAAATTGGAATTATGGGTTTCCGAGGAATTATGCAAATAATAATGTAAACAAATAAACTGTACAGACGAAATAATCGAGAATTTCTTTTCTACAATTTTCTAGATGATGAAAGGATACATTACATTATGAATAGTTTGAATTAGAAGAAATTATCACTTGATTTCTGGAACTACTTCATTAACTAGAAACACAATTATTAAAGCTCATTTCTTGTGTTAGCATTTATTTACCGAAATTTTTAAGTAAGTTTGATAAAAACAGTGTAAGAAATCGATCATGTAATATATCGATTGAATAGGAATAACTAGAATACTCTAACGAAGGGTACTAGAATTTCTAGAAATTATATGGAATTTATTTTTCTGGAACCAACACTGCAACAAAATATTATGACGAAAAAATAAATTTATAAATGTGATTGCGAGATTTCTTAAAAATAACACTAATATGGATTTTAAAGAGTAGGGGACGTCCAATTATGGTTAGGGGAGACAATAATTATTTTTAAAAAAACGTGATCAAATATTCAAAATCGAACTGTTTTAGATGCGGATTTTTCAGAAATCAGAGACAAATACTTATTTAATATAAAATTTTAAATATACTTACCCTTATTTTCGAATAATAATTTCATTCTTTCTTAAGTCCAGAAACAATTTTGTTGATTTCGCTCCCTGGTGGTGAAATGTGAAATTAAAAAATTCCAGAACCACCCGCCCTTTTTTTCCTTGCCCTGCGTGCACAGCACTTGTGCTAAAAGGACCGTAGGGAGCGGGGATTCGGTACGAGATTGGGTCTTTTTATGACATTTTGCAATACAAATTTCAGGTTTGTTTTAGAATATAATTACGAGCCAGGGCAAAGCCGGGCGGCTCAGCCAGTAAGGAAATAAAAATAATAAATTCTGAGTCCACTTTTAAAAATCATAGATTTCGTATAAAAAATAAAAACAAAAATACGCTGTCCCAACAATATGTAAATAGCCTGTGTTGAAAGCTTATTTAAGTACTGTCATAATGTGTCTTATTAACGGAGTTTCTCCTGTAATCTTAGATGCATACCGCTTTATTTTTAGCACTTACAAATGAAAATTTCTTGTCTAAGTTTTTATTTCTGAACTTTTTCATATTATGAAGAATGTCGGATTTAGTTTGTATTCGGATTATAATCGGATATATTATAATTATGGTCAGAATGCCCATCGGATAAACTAGTTTTTCCTAGGCCAAACTCGTCTATCCCAAGGCCCATATGACAAACTAGATAGCCCATATGATAAACAGCAGGCTAAACTAGTTTATCCTATAAAAGTTAGGCCAAACTAATTTGGCCTAGGAAAAACTAGTTTGTCCTATGGGCCTTAGGATAGACTAGTTTGGCCTAGGAAAAACTAGTTTATCCGATGGGCGTTAGGATAGACCGGTTTGGCCTAGGAAAAACTAGTTTATCCGATGGGCGTTAGGATAGACTGGTTTGGCCTAGGCCAATCTAGTTTGGCCTAAAAGCGGGTTTGGCCTGTAATATATATATTAACACTTTAACATGCGTCGTAAATATTGATTCAGTTAAAAATAGTTCGGCGCGAATGTTTAAATAATTTAATTTTGAAAAGCAAATATCAATGATTTTTGTTGATTAAAATTGTCTGAAATATTGGGTGGTTATAACAAAATATTAACTTCTTTGTTCTATTATTGTGAAGGCATATGTGTTTTATTTTTAAATAAAGTTCCTAGTTTCTTGCATAAATTAAGTTTACTTAGTTTAAAAGTTTATTACGCATCTCCTGCTATCGAATTTTACATTTTCATGTCCTTTCGAAAATATTTCCATTGACATTTTATGATGAATTTCTTCTGGACTTGAAGTGGCGAGATTTAAAACGACTCCAAGAAATATAAAAGTAATTAAAGCTGATTAAAGGAATTAAGTATCGATAAACGAAATTGGCGATTACTGTGAAGAATGTAGATATTTTAGGCAAACAGATATCGTGAAATACTTATCTATTATTATTTATGAAAGGTGCAATAAAGATTTTTTGGACTCAGCACCTCAAAAACATCGAATTTTGACGAAAATACCTATTTTGAGATTTTTATAATAAAACTATCCCCATACCTTAAAGTACATTCTGAGAAAATTTCAGAGCTATATTCCCATTAGAACGCCCTCTACAGCTGTTTTATCAAACATCTGTCTTACACGTGCCCTCCTAACGCCACACCCACTTCAGTGTTTACATTTTCACTCACAGCTGATTTCAGCTTGCATTGCCTCTTGTTTCAACTCAATGTTTTAAAAAGTGATGGAAATGAAAAGATGAATATGTGCTTCCTGTTTGAATAACTGTAACCGATAACAGTTGTTTGTTTTGATTAGTTATTAGCCGTTTGATTTTTCCTTTTCTGTCAAATTTCTAAGTTTTGTCATAAAAAACGTTATTATCCAAGACTAAAAGATATTTAAATCTATAAATACAGATTTAAAGAGTATTTCTGCTAATTCTTTTTGTAAAATATGCCACGAAGAAATAGAAAGTCGTTGAAAGCAGATTCTATGAATAAAAAACGATGGTGTGAAAATCGAAGTATGAACTCTATTACTTCTAATATTACTAACGTTTCAAGTAATTCACCCAGAATAAACAATCTTTCGTGTATAACAAATTATGAAAGTGATCTAAAAACTAAATATATTTTTGTTGACTTTGAACAATTGCAAAAATTATTTGCAACAGTAAAATGTTCTACGTGTGAAAATAAAAGTTTGATTTTGAATTCTTGTGGTAAAAATGGTTTTTCAACGAATTTAAAACTATTTTGTAGTATCTGCAATGCAGAAAATTCTTCCGTTAGTACTTCTGTAAGTTCATCGATCAATCATGCTGATATAAATCTTGGAATTACTCAAGCCATTTCTCATATTGGTAAGGGATATTCTGCTATCGAAAAATTTTGTTTAATAATGAATATGGATCCATTTTCTTCTTCAACATATTCAAGATGTATACAGAAGTTATATGATGCACAATTAGTTGCCACAAGAAATATGTTAGCGGATGTACACAAGGAGATAAAAGATAAAAATAGATCCATATTTTCAACAAAAAGTGAAATCTGTGACATAGCTGTTTCTTTTCATGGCACATGGCTTACTCGAGGGCATACATCTTTATTAGGAGTAAGTTGTGTGATTGATGTTTTAACAGGATATGTTATAGACTTTGAGGTTATGAGTAAAGTATGCCGAGTTTGTAATAACACAAAAAAAGAACTTGGAGAGCAAACTGCTGAGTTTGAGATTTGGCACAAAGGCCATAAATCTGCTTGTGAATTAAATCACACTGGATCTTCAGCTTCGATGGAAATGGAAGCAGCATTGACATTGTGGAAGCGATCAGTGAGCTATGGATTTCAATACACAACTTTGCTGTCTGATGGGGATGCCAAAACTTTTAATTATTTATCTGAAAAGCAGATATACGGAAAAGATGTCATATTAAAAAAGAAGAGTGTGTGAACCATGTGAGCAAAAGATTAGGCACAGGATTAAGAAATGCAGTGAAGGAATGGAAAGCTCGTGGTGTTACCTTAGGTGGAAAAAGTTATGGTAGCTTGAAAGAAAGTACCATAAAAAAACTCACTGTATACTACCAGAGGGCAATTTTAAGGAATAAGGGTAATGCGAATGCTATGAAAAATGATATTTATGCTACTCTTTATCATAGTATTTCCACCGACAAAAAACCCCAGCATTCAAAATGTACACCTGATGAGAATTCATGGTGTTTCTACCAAGCAGCGAAAGCTAAAGGTGAGATACCAGAATCTCACAAAATAAATATTAACACACCAGTTGATGAAAAATATTTGACACATATTATGCCAGTATACCAAAGGTTAGCATCAAAAGAACTTCTCGAAAGATGCACCCAATGTAAAACTCAAAATGCCAATGAGAGTTTACATAACATGATATAGTCTAAATGCCCTAAAGATGTTTTTGTCTACAAAAAAAGAGTCCAGCGTTCTGTTATGGAGGCAGTTTGTGAATATAACAAAGATTTATGCTACACTATTGCAAATATTCTGAAATGATTGGGCATTTATCGTGGAAGTGTTACGCAACGTTTGGGTAAAGTACTTGAAATGAGAAAAAATAAGTTTAGACTCAGAAGAAATAATATTAAGTACAAACTTATGAGACAATCAATAAAAAAAGCTATATTTAAAAGAAATATGATAACAAAGAAAAAAGAAGGTCTTACATATGGTTCAGGATGTTTCTAATATTTTAGATATATGTGTATGTATTTTTTTTCGAAAAGTTTTATCGTAATTTAGGTAATTATCTGTTTAAAACCTTTTTCATGTGATTTATGAATTATATTGATATTATTTAGATTGCATTCTACTTAAGAAAGAGTTTTTTTACTAAATTATTATATTTATTACATTGTATATTTACAACAATTTCAAAATTTTCAGTTTTTCAGAAATTTATTTTTTTATTGCACTTATTAATTAGTGGTTTATTCATACATAAATAGTCATATTTATACTACTAAATAGTTTTATTTAATATTATATGAATAAGTAAGCATACATAAAAAATATGGAAGAGTTTTTATCATATTTAAAAAAGTTACAAGCTACTGAAATCTTTAAAGTTAATTATCTCAGTTCGTGTTTTTTCGTATTTTTAATATCTTCAAATTGCTAAGGCTTTGTCAAATATGCGTGAAATTGTTTGATTTTTTTTAAGTGAACATTATATCATATGTAAGAGATGTAAGGATCGGATTTGCAATATGTTAAATACATTTTTATAAAAAAATTCATATATGTGATAAATCATGTTTTTTTCCACGTTTTGATGTAAGATTTTGATTTTAATTTTTTTTTCAGAAACTTATAAGTTTAAACAAAATCCAATCCTTACACTTATTCACTATATTACTATTGATATGTTGTAAAAAAAACCAAGTCAAAATCGTGAAAATTAAAATAGTAGTAGCATTTTAAAATTAGTTGAAAAATTTTAACTTTTTTTAAAATAAAAAAAAATTGTTGTTTTTTCTGGTTTTTTTTACATTAAAGTATTTGTATTTAGTATACATTTCATAATAAGCAAAAATTATTTGTTTAAAGTGGATAGCAAATTTTTTTTAGTTTGAGGTGCCGAGTCCCCTTAATTATCATATATAACTGTCAGAGAATAGCGGCTCGGGCGTAATGTTTATGGACTTAATGCTTATATTGGTGATGATTTTTAAGAAAAAGAGTATAACAGTTGTATTGATTGTCCCTCGAGTTCTCCAGACTTCAATACTATTGAACATGTTTGGGAATGTTTAAGAAAAGCCATTGCACAGAGTAGAACCCTCCTATGGCATGCAAGAAGTTAAAAGCCGATCTTTTAGATGAATGAACTTTGTTACCACAAAAATTTATTGATACACTTAAAAACAGTATGAGAGATCGTTGCATGCTTGTATAGCGGTACACGTTGCTCAAACTCCATATTAGACAGTCTTTTCAGGAGATAAATGCCTTATTCTCTTATTCATGTCCTAACACATTTTGATATAAGCTATTTTTAAGACTCACCATTAAAAGCTTTTTCATATTGTATGTTGTTATATTCTTTCTCACATTATAATATACCTATGTATCAAATTTTGTGACAACACTGTGAATTAATTGTTTATCAGTTTTGACACATTTTATGATGTCAATTCTAGACAGCAGTGATGTTTTCATTTAAGAAAATTATACTTTTGAGAAGTCGCACAAAAATATTGATATAGGAATTGATAGTGGCTAAAGCAGAAAAGTTTTTTTATGTGGCCAGAGAATGAAGAGATAGCAGTGTGATGAGATTTAATAGAAAAGTGGCATATTGTGACATAGAAATTATATTTTCTGTAAAATAATTTATTTTAAAAAACAATATTGTCATAATTGCATGATTCTTTTTTTTTTAATTCTTCACGAGATTTTAAATGATTTTTTTTCTAAAATTCCGTTGCAATTTTCTATTTACAGTATTTCGACACCTCATATATTACAAACTTATTTCCCAATGAATATTTGTGCTGAGAAATGGATCACTTCTCCCTGAACAAATTTCTTGTTCTACTCTTAATCAGTGTGCAATGTAGTTATCAGGTAGTAAAATTAACATCGAGAGGTTAAAGGCTCTTGTAACTCACTTTGTCGCGTCTCGTGTGATGAAATCTTTTAGTGTCAGCGGATAAGATTGCCTCAGATGACTGAATAAACATTGAATACCAAATTATGCTTGTATAGATAAACATTCAACTGCCTTAGATGAGAAAATAGGTTTAAAAATATTCTACTAGCAACAGTTTATTGGGATAACTTAAGCGATACGATGTGTAAAATTCTTTGGGGGATTTTATACACTTCTTTATTGAAATTTCTAATAAAATTATTAGGTATAATTTGTATTATTCGTTATTACTTTCAGAGACTGCGAATAACTCTGTGTTTTCTGTTTGAAATAGTTAATGCCAGTGTAAAATTCAGATTAAACTGTACAAACAGATTATGAATTTAAACTGAGTAGATAAAAGCAGCACATTTATTGAATTAAAAAAATTTCGTATCGTTTTATTACTTCAAATCCTTCTAAAAATGTAACGCATTTTGAAATAACTAAATCAGAATTTTTTATTATTCCGGATTTTAAAAACAATTTGAAAATAAAATTTTATTTTCTCGTAATTTTACATAGGAAGAATAAACACCTATTCTCGTTTAATATTTTTTTGTAAAATTAATTCTTCTAAATTTTAATCTTATAAAATGAGTATACGTAGAATTATTTAAAGAGAATGTACAAGCACCTAATCTGAAGTAAATCATTTTTCAATAATTAAATTAAAATTTTCTTTTCAAATTTGCAAAAAAAATTTCAAAAGTGAAATTTTTATTTCACATAATATTATTTTAGGAAAATAAATTCTGAAACATGTTTAACAGACATTTATGTAAGTATAATACTAAAACGTTGTAAGTTTTTTTTTAAAATACTAGTTTGTTGTTTATTGGAACCCACTGTTTGAAAATATTTTATGATAGGAAATTTAAACAAGTACATTGTAGACATGCTAAAACAAATATTCTGCATCAGGGGAAATCAGAAGAGTAAACAACTGAGTTTTATAGTAAAACCACGACGTGGTTTTAGTATTCCTGAATTTTATTTAATAAAGGAGAAAATGTGCTGGGAAGAGCTTAATCAATTACAAAAGTTTCACTCTGAACATCTTTTTCTAGAAAACGTGGGAAATAAGTTTTATGAGATTGAGTCGAAAATCAAAAGTATATTTTCATTGAAAGTATTGCTTATCTACTCTTAGGAAATATTAAGAAGAGTATAAACGTATAATAACATGATAATATTTAGCTTATGAATTATAATAGTTACTTGACTTTCCATTTAAGTTAAAACAAATACCGCATCAACTAACCAATAATAATAAAATTAGTTTAACAAATTATAACAATCATTTGGAAAATGATTCTCTCATCAATTTGACATGTTAGATTCAGATTCGGGTGACGAAATTTTATCTGATTTAAGTTTACCGGATTCAGATTCGAGTTTAACTAATGATGGGCTAATGGTGTGATAAGCTTTAAACAGCTGCGGTCATTCGGTAGCTTCAGAGCCCCGAGCCCATCCTTTCTTCTTTTCGGTGTCTTTGATTTAACCAATTTTCCTTTTAAATGTCTTTTGTTTCAATATTTGATTTTTTCCGTCTTTTCTTTTCTTTTCTGGCTTCAGGTACAGAATCCGCTAGTCGGGACGTGGATCGAGATATGTGAGCCTGGCTTCCGCTAGAGAGTCGCAACAAGAAAGAAAAGTTAAAGGATCACGGACGTTAAAATGGGTAAAAAAAATAAAATGCTGACACGACAAGGTCCATTATGTACCTAAAACAACAACCATTTTCCAAATGACCAATAAATACATACCGATGTCGAGCTGAATTTATAATTTATTTTAGAAATCGTAAATATTTTCTATGAAATAATATAAAAAATACAAAGTGAGTAGGTGTATCTTATTATGCTACATTCAAACCTTTTAAAACTGGCAATATTTTAGTTTGTAGTACTTTGATTCCATGTAGTTTTATTCGCCTTGTTTAATCCAAAAATGCTACAATTGAAAATGAAAATGATTTCAATTAAAATATTTTACAAAAAAAAAAAAAAAAAAAAAAAAAAAAAAAAAAAACTAGTTGGATGTATTAATTTCAAAACTTTTTTCTGTAATTTTTTACATATTAATACTTTGAAATTCAATACCACAGTACCAAAAACGAATAAAAATCTATACTCATCATTCGAATTCTAAAAAAATGAAATTCTGTGTATAAGCTCTTCAGATATGACTATCGCCAAAATCATGTAAATCCTGCTAAATTCAGCCCAACAGCGCCATCTGTCGGGAGACAGTCAACTAGCATCTAATCAACAACAGCAAATGTCAGCATCTAACTAAATCTGAATTGATGAAAATCCGTGCATTATTTTTTTAGATAGGGCTATTACGAAAATCATACAAATTCCAGAATAGCAGCGTCACCTTTTGGGTAATCAACACGAAAATTTTATATGAAACTGCTTGTGTCAAAAACTAATTGAAACAGAAGGTTGATGAAAATTTGTGCTTTAATTCTTAAAATAGAATGTTGTGAAAGAGTGAAAAATGCATCTGAGCAGCTTTACCTTTAGGGCCTTTTACATGAAAACATAAACCTCACCAATATTCATCATGCAGGGCTGTCCAACCTGGGGCCCGCGGGCGCCATGGCGTCCTTTGTAGACTTTCTTGGCGCCTTTTTGAAGATTTTCTGTTACTACACTTTTTAGGCGCAAAATTGAATTATAAAGAATATTTTTTGTAAAATAATTAATATTTGCATCAAAGATAATTTCAAAACTTGTGAAAACTTTTTAAAAACCTGAAACATACTATGAAAATTTAATCATGCATATTTTTACGATTTGTAGTTATTTTTTTAAAGTGTAATTATTATGTTTAAATGTGTTAATAATTGGAAATAGCTCATTTTAAAAAACAACGAGCAACAGAAAAATAAAAGCTTTATCACATTCTCGTCTCTATGAAGGTCAATGGGCATGAAAGCTAATTTTTTTCGTTTTGCTGGCTTTTGGTTGTTTTATACGAGAAATAAAAAATCTTAATTCTTCATTCTTGATTTTTGAAATTTTAGAAGTTTATTTTCAATTTGCTTAGAAAAATTAATAAGAAAGAGTAGTGCAGCGCAATCAGTTTAGCAGTGTATATTAATTTTCATCTATGAATGGACTCTCTGAAATCACCCATGTAAATTGGTGATTATCATGGTTTTTTTATATAAAAATAAATTTACGCCTTCAAAATAATTTAAAGCACATTTTGAAATTCTAAAAATAACTATCAATATCTTTGATTTCCATGTTTTTTTATTTGTTATTGTTATTAGTATAGGTGCAATTAAAGTTTCTAGTACCTTTCCCAACAAACATTTTAAAATCGAAGTATCAAAGAAAAATGTATAATTTAAAATTTACTATATCTAACTTCAGAATTGTAGGGACCTTTTGTCTTCCACTGTAAGATTCATTTGCATTATGTTAAGACGCGCGTGTGCACTAATCAGTGGGTGACACGTGGAGTGGATATAAATTGTGTCACCGTCCTCCCACACACACACGCACGCTAATCCGTCATATTTCCTCAAACAAAATTCTACATTATTACAACAAATGACCATTTACCATTCCTTATTTACCTTTTGTCCTTCTGCATAAAAAAACCACACCTCAATATATAGAAAAAAAGTCTTTCTTTTAAAGTTTGCTTTTGCTACCCACTCGTTTTTTCCCACTGGTGTCTTATTTAGACACCCCATTCTGCATCAAATTTCACATTCTCAAAGAAAAGAAAATTGTCTATAATACGTCGTTGCATTAAAAATTTCATTTTATTTCAGAATTCTTTTGCAAAATCCCATAAAATTATTTATATATTTGCAAATAAAGGTTGGGTGTCACCCCTTAAAGGGTGACACGTTGGGTGACTCCAACGGGGCGGACCGCCCCCTCCGCCCCCCGCTAGTTACGCCACTGGCACTAATACTACTGTACGATAGTACATTGCGTGTCAAAAGTTTAAGCACAATAGCAATTTTAAATTAAAAATTTAAATGTTACCTTTAATTTCAATATCTGTCTTGTATATGTTAATAATATCTATTTTTACACCATATTCATTTAAATTAACTTTTAAATTTTATTTCAAATTATGGAATTTAAGAATAGAAGAAAAATGACCGTGTCAAAAGCTTAAGCACAAAATCGTTTTTATGCAAATTTTACAGTCTGATGTAAATGGTTGCGCACGCAAACAATTTCTGGGTTTAAGAAGCAGTCCGCTGTTGTTTTTGAGTTAGTACAAAATGCCGAAGTCGAAAGAATTTTCAGAGGAGGAGATGATAAAAATTTGGAGGATGAGAGCAAAATATAATTCTGACTCTGAAATTGCAAGTGCATTAAAAAGGTCAAAACAAGGTATTCGTCAAATTTTGGCTCGTGATAATGATTTTAAACGAAAATTTCGTTCAGGAAGTCCGCGAGTGACTAGTTTGAGCGAAGAAAGCCGCATTAGAAATTTAGCTTCAACTGGTAATTACTCCCTTTTGGAAATAAAAAATGCAGTTGGAGAACAAATACCGAAAAAAACTGTTTATAGAAGAGTTTTGGAATTCAAATACATTAAATACCGTAAAATAGCTCGATTACAGTGTCTCAAACGACACCATAAAGAAGCTAGATTACAATGGGCCAAAGAGCATATGTCATTTGGTGAAAAGTGGCTGAATGTCATACTCAGTAATGAAAAAAAATGAAAGGTCGATGACCTTGATGGGTTAAGGTACTATTGGCATGATCTCCGCAAAGAACCTAGGAGTGTATTTAGCCGATAACATAATGGTAGTTTTGTAATGGTATGGGGGGTTATTTCTTTCAATGGTCAGACATCTTTAGCATTCATCAGTGGTCGTGAAAACTTTGAAAACTACCAAGAGACACATGCCAATCATTTGCTTCCTGTTGCTAAGGTTTTTAGGGGGAGAAAAATGGTTATTTCAACATGATAATGCTTCCATTTATGCATCATACTCAATTTCATCGTGGCTTAATTCGAAAACATTGTCTGTTTTGAAATGGCCGGCGATTAGTCCTGATTTAAACTTTACAAAAAATATGAGGGGTATTCTCACTCATGCAGTTTATTCAAATGGAAAGCAGTATTCTTCAGTTAAAGATTTAAAAGATACCATTGAGAACACTTCGTTTAAAAATGAACGAGAAACAATACATAACCTCATTTTAACGATGGAAGACCATATATTTAAAGTAATTCAGCAGAAAGGAACAATAATCAAGTATTTTTTTTTAATTCTTTTTCTGCTAAAGACTAAAAAACTACTGTGCTTAAACTTTCGACACACTCATTTTTGTTGTTTTGATAAATTTTATCATTTAAGATAAATTTTATAGCATAAATCTGTTAACAATCTTTTTAAAACTACAATTTGTAGGATATGGGAAAAGGGAAGTAACTTTCACCCATTAAGAAAATTTTATTTTGAAATTTTTTGTTGTGCTTAAACTTCTGATACGCACTGTATTGCCGCTTGTTTTCAGTCATGTGAATAATGGCGCCCTTCACTGAGTGCCCCAAGGTGAGGTGCGCCTCTGTTTACCAAAAGGTTGGACAGGCCTGCATCATGGTATACCTCCATCTGCATATTGATAAAAGTTCGTACATTTCGTTCTTGAGACATAGCTATCGTTCGATGGTAAAAAAATGCAGCACAGCTGTACCGCATGTCGTGCAATTTATACCAAAACTTAATACACAGCAACTTACATCAGGAAGTAAATGAATCTGAAATTTGAGGAAATTCTGTGCATTAGTTTTTGATATAAATCTTTTGGGGAAATCGTAAAAATGCAGCATAGAAGCGCCACCTGGACGATTTGTATCAAAATTAAATCAACGTCAAATTGTATAAGGGACTATCTTAATATAATTTTTTATTAAATTCCGTGCATTAATTATTTTATAGACCGTCTATAAATTTTCTTCCATATACAACAATAATATTTATCAAGATATACCTGCATCTAAATTTGATGAAAGGTAGTGCATTAGTTCTAGATATAGAGCTGTTGCGGAAATTCTGAAAAATTCAGCATAGCAGCGCTTCCTGTTGTTAGATTGAAACGAAAACGTAAGGAGCACCAGTTCATTTTAAAAATTAACTCAATCTAAAGTTTGGTGAATATCCGTTCATTATTCTTGAGATAGAGCTATTGTGAAACTCGCGAAAATGCATCACAATAGTATCACCTGTTGATCAGTTTACACTAAAATGTGAACAAACTCAGTTCATGCAAAGGATTTACAGAATCTGAAGTTTCGTAAAAATTCGTGCAATAGCTCTTGGATACAGCTGTTGCGTAAATCGTAAATAACGGAGTCTAGCAACTCCACCTGTTGAGCGAATTACACCAAAACCAACCAGCATCAATTTATATCAGGGACTACCTGAATATGAATTGTTATTAAAACCTGTGGATTAGTTCTTAGATAAAGCGCCCACACAATTTATGTCGTAAACAGATAGAGTCACCGACTCACAGACAGACATTTTGTGAAAACACGTTTTACGGGTTCTCTGACCCCTAAATGTGTAAATCCGGCGAAAACTGTAAGTCGGAAATTTTCACAAATTCAATACTTTCCTCTTGTAAAGATAGAAAAAATTAAAAAGAAGATAATTCTAAGAAAATTTCTTCCCCTCCTAATTACAAACATGCCGCTTTTTAAAGAGCATTTTACCATTGAATTTTTTTCATGAAAACAAAATGACGAATATCTGATTATGGAAACTATTATCTAACTGATTATGAAAATCATTTTCTTCGTCTTCAATCCATTACACCTACAACAAAAATTTTATTTTTCATTGTAATTTAAAACGATTCTTTCGCAGTAAATTTGGAGTAGCATAATCAAATTGGATTATCATTTTATCGAAGGCATTTCGAAAGTCATCTAAGGAAAAAAAGAAAATATTTTGCAATATGTTATTGATTGAAACCAGATTGAAATAATAGACATTTTCTAAACGAAAATATTTGAAAATCCTCCAGGAATTTTAAAGTACTACTTCCACAAATAATTTATAAATATAAAATGTAATTTGTTTTACTGTTTCTAAGATTACATTGCGTTTTATGATATTGCAATGAATTTTTCTGTAAAAAAATGAATGCAAATGATATTAAAGACAACTGTGTGAGGTTTATTCAATTAATGAATTGAAGAATTAAAAGGAATGATAAATTGATGATGGGGCGAATTGAATGAAATGATGAACTGATTAATTGACATAAATTGACGAATTATAAATGAAATGAATTAATCGATAAATTAAGTCAAAGTAATGAGATTTGAATGAAAGAAAGTATAAAATATAAATCGTAATATTTAAATAAAACATGAATGTTTAACTGAATGCATTTATTGCATTATGCATTGCAAACAGTTTTACAGTAGACAAAGGAATAAAATCCATATTTCAACAATTTTTACAGTAAAATATATTAAGTGCAAATTTCAAAAATTGATGTGTTTTGAATTTAATCAAAGTGATCAGAATTGAATGAGTGATGATTAAATAAATAATAATAATCGTAGTATTTATTTAATTGTTAGTTAAACATGAATGTGTAGCTCACTGAATGTCATTTATCGATTTAAGTGTTGCAATCAATATTTCATCAAAATAGAAAAAGTTCGTATTGTAACCATTTTTAAAGTAAAAAAAGAGCAATTGTAAATTTCAAATATTCATGCAAATTGAGGGAAATGTCAAAGTTGATTTAAGTGATGTGAACTGAATTAGTCTAAATTTCTAATGTAAATCATATCATTTTAAATAATAAAATGCACGAATAAGTGCATGTTATTGATTGTATTCCACTCCCTTGATTTCCCCTGGAATTTCGTATCAAAAAGAAATCAAAATGAGTCTCTTCGAATATCCCTTAATATATCTTCATCAATGTTTAAGTTATGAACTAAAACTTTGATTTATTTTACACCAAGATTCCCGATATTTTGAAGGGAATAAATTGGTTGGAGTTTAAGTAAAAAGTGTTATTTTGGTGGGAATCATTACTTTTTGCAATTTGCTTCTGTAATTTACTAAGAAAGTAAACAAAAAAGAAAAAAATGCATGTTTATATTAATCTTTCACTTATCTTTCTTGGCAGCTTTGCAAATGTGGCGTACTTGATTTTCCGAAATTGAAACCGAGGTATTCTTTTATGGAATATATATATATATATAACCAATTTTTTAAAAAAAAATAAAACAACAAATTTTACAGAAACTTTACTTCTGTTTTCGTGTTCACGTTTCCCCGTTCCTCTTTAAAAATTCTTAAACTTCAACAATTTGCAACAAATCATAAATATCTTTTAAAAATATAGAATCGATACTACATTTTTTGTAGAAACTGTTTTATTTAATAACTTCCGTTTATGTAAATAAAAAAATGCATATATATATATTTTTAAAAGCTATCACTTTATATTTTTCTATTTTTATAGCACAAAGATTTAGAAAGAATTTCTGTTATCTTACCTAACACCCGTTTACCTTCTTAGGAAAAGTTAGGTCACATAATATCTTACTTTTCTCTTTTTTGGCCATGTTTCAAAAGAGGAAAGGCGTTTGTTTAGCGAAAGTTGAGATGGGGTAAGTCTTATGTTCCGTCTCTTAATCCAATTGTTAGTTGAAGAAAAAACAATTCCCACATTTTATTTTACTACAACAGCGAAAAAGAGCAAAACTTTGCAAAGGATTTTCTCTTATAATCTGGTTTTGAAAAACAGAGTTTTCTGATAATTTTGTTAAAAAGACAAGATTTTTTCTGAACATCAATCGTCGGTTGTTTATATTGCTGCTGATAAAATGTTACGATTCCGTTTTGTTTTAAACAAAGCTAGACTTGCACTGATGTATTATATAAATATTTATGCTTTATATCAAACTATTAAAAAAACAGATCCATGAATTGCAGATTGAAAAAAAATCAGAACCCCACCCCCACCCCCCCACCCCCCCACCCCCCGTTGTATGTAAGTAACTTATAGATGTCTATTAATTTGTGAAAAGAAATGATGACAAGTAATAAATAAAGAATAGCTTGTTATTTACAGATGCTATTTCAAAAATTTTGTTATTTTATGTAGGTACGTAGTAGCAAAATACAAGGGATCAAATTATGTATAAAGCGTAGGATAAGGAGTAGTCTGTAGCCAGCCCTGAATAAAATATAGGTCAAGGTGCCAATCTGTTAGTTAGCAATATGTATTGAATCACTGAAGATCTTGACTTACACTGGCAAACCAACGTTACTGTTAGTTTTTCATTGAGACACATGATTTGGTCAGTTGATAGTGCACATTGGTTGGTTAGTTGAAGTTGGTTGATAAAGATGTTGAAAGGATCTAAAAAAGTTTTCTGAAATCATATGAAAAACTGGGGAAACAGGGAGAAAAGTAGAACTCATTCGAAAAAATGTTACAGTAACAATTGACAAATAGTTTCCGTTTAAAAAGTAAATAGAAAAATAATGGAACCAGAGACTATCTGTAAAGTTCTTGGAATTACCAACTATTTGTTGATAACTGAAATTGTTGCCTGAGCTTTTCTGGAGCCTTATTTTTCATCCAAAATGACTACTGGACAAAACATTAATGATAATGTATTGCCTCAAATGAAGGAAAGCTTCATAACTTTAAACGAATATAAACCATGAAGTAAGAATTAAAATATAACATTTAGTAGAAAGATTGCAAAAAAATTGATGTGGATAATTATTTCTGATACAAATATTTAGAATATGGTTGAATTGTATATGTTTAGGGTTTTTGGCTTACTTGGAGCTTTAATCTTCAACTTATCAAAAACCCCTGGTATGAACTTTGGTCCACACTTTGTACTGAATACTCCGTTCAGGTTATCGTTATTTACCTCATCAGCTTGCACCATATAGTCATGAACACAAATTTTTAAACTGGTTATGGATGATTGGTATATTAAATGTGTTATAATGACTCTTTTTCCCAGATTGATTTTAAAACTCGGATCATATTTTGAAACTACAAAAAAAATCGGGTATTTTTTTATTTTTTTTAGTTTACCAGTATTCTGTTTCCATTACTTTCATGTGCACTTTTTAGACTAAATTTTTTTTCCAATCAACAACATTTCCAATCTGTAACATTTTTTATATCGAGTTTACTTTTCTAACTTTGTTCCACAGTTTTTCATTATATCATAAATAACCTTTATAGACAGGAAGTGAAAATCACGCGTATGATCATCAGCAGTTTCCATTTTGCTGTGGGATTACTTCAGTCTATCCCAGGTCTTCCCATTGTTTCATGTCTATTGCTTTAGTGATGCAATTAACACCATTCACTCTTTTGTTTTTGTCGTTCCGTCGTAGCTTAAGCCGTCTTCGTGGTCGTTGTACACCCCTGGTATACCACTTTAGCATGCTTTTATTTCATAACTTGTCTTGTTTTCTTCCATGCTATTTAAACTTTAATCATATTATTCTTTTGATAATTTATAAAAAAATCGTCTGACTTGTTACTCAGATAATTACTTTTCACTATGCTCTAGTTAACCTAGCATATATAGTTTCATATTTTCTTGTGTTCTCTATATAAAATATCTATGAATTAATATAATTTTTCCAAACGATCTCAACCATTATAAAAAAAAAAATTTAAATTTTAAACAAACAAATCTTTTTTTTCTTGCAAGTGTTAGTTTTTTTTTCTAATGTTCAAGAAAAAGTAATGTTTCATATACGGATATAAATTATTTGTATAATATATATTGTTAGAAAATTCGACTACTTAATTTGAATTTTCTATCGACATACATCAATTTTTAGATATAGCATTACGTATTCATTAATGCACTTAAAATATTTCGAGATTTTGCCTTTTTAATAACCTCTTAAACTTTCACAATTTTAAAGAGAGCGTATTCGATGACATTGAAGAGAAAAATATTCGTTGACACAGGGAAGCGAGAATGACTTAATTTGCCTTTCAATCATGAACATGCATGCATTGTTTATTTTACGAAAAGTTAATCTCTTAATTGAATAAAAATGAACTTCAAAATTAGGCTTGAATATCTAAGTCAACTAATTTGATGAATCTTGGGATGATTATGGATTTAAAATAGAGAAATATTTTATTCAAATAAAAAAGTAGCTTGATTATCAGGATTGAACTATGAAGTCTATAGAAGACTATATAATTATTTAACAAATGCATAGAAAAATTATAGGCTATATGTCAGTGCATGTTCTTATGTATTTTAATATGTTATATATAGAGTCTATGTTAAATATCAATATTCTTACTTTTATCTCAAAAGAAATACCTAATAACTGATATTCCATTATCTTGTTTATTTCTAAACACTGTTATAAATTATTTTATAAGTAAAATGTCTAAAAATATATAACGTGCATATGCTATGTCTTGTATAGCATTTTACGATATAATAATATATATAATATATATATAATATATAGTAATATATAGTATATGACAAAGTAGATATTTTTTATGGGGCAATTAAAAACATTAACAATCTTCTATTACAAGAACATTATGATAGCTTTCAGATTAAGAAAATGAAGGAAACATTTTTGTCATCAATACTTGTAATAAGTAAAATGATAGAGTTTTCAAACAAGTTATACTCATTCTACTTGAAAGTACGTCTTTGACCTCTTAGTTGACGATATCATACAAGTTAGTCTTATATTATATTTCTTTCCTTTTAAGCTATTGCATAGCTTTTATCGCGGGCTTTGAGCGCGGTGACCGAATGTAGAAATTCCGTAACGAGAAAAATGTAGAAATTCCGTAACGAAAAATACCTTACACTCGGCTAACGCCGTTTCAGTTCGGCAGACTTCGGCATGGTATCCTTCGGGAGACTTCGGCAGACTTTGACGCGGTATTTTTCAGATATTTAGAGGATATCAAGTCTCAAACTTATATTTCCTATTTCAGTAACTATAAATCTATAGTTTCAATAATAAAAATTCCTGATAGAATGTGTATAGAAAAGAATCGTCTTAAGATAAAACAAGGTAGGATAATGTAGCTTTTGGTGATTGGAGACCCGCCCAATGGTGAGTATCGAAAAATATAAAATGCTTATAACTCGCGATCTAATTTTCGTAGCGAGACCAAATTTTGTTTGGTAATTTATTATGAGACAGTATTAATTTTTGGTGACAGGAGACCCCCCACGGTGAGGGTCGAAAAAGTTAAAATGCTTATAACTGCTGTTAACATAGGTTAAAATCCTACTTTATTTTAATAAGTTTCTCAGTTTTAATAAAAATGCGTTAAATGATAAAAAAGTATTATAAATGATTAATAAAAATATTTTTTTATAAATAACTGAAAATAAAACCTGTTTAATTCAGATAATCAATAACGAAGAAATGCAATTTTCTACAAATATGTAATTTCCTCTAACATATAATAATTTTGAGATATTCTTTGTGGTGTAAACGTATTTTACAACCTGCATGTTCTTAACAGATTACTAAGACGTTAATTACATCTAATCATTGGAAATGAGATGTCAACATCATCTGATAAATAACTATCTTCAATGGGGATTTGCCAGTTATTTGATAATTCATTAACTGTTACAAGACATTAGCGAAAGATAGGTTAGCAGATAGTGTCATTACCAGTTGTATTGTTAATAATATAACATTATAATAGGAAGGATAAACATAAGAATAAGGAACTTAATCATAATATACGTGATAATATCCTATATATGTTATTCAGACTGTAACCATATAATGGTGTTACAAATTTCTATGTCATTTTTCTTTAGACATGTGTTAAATTCCTGGATTCCGGATTCCAAATGCAAATGATATAAATGTCTAACATCAAAGATTAAGATGAGTATTGAATCTTCCTACATATTCACAGACATTAGGTCAAGCAAAAAATTATAAATTTAGCACCTTGAAAAATTTTGTTAATTTCTCCTAATAAATTTATTTGTATTCTGACAATTTTATAATAGTTTGTGTGTCGATTAATTATGTTTAATAAAAATCTCTAGAAATTCAATTTTTATATCTTTATAGTCATAAAAGGCCCATTCTTTTTACCACGCGACCCAAACATTCTTGCAGTGTATTATGCAACAGTTTATGTTTATCTTATACAAGGTAATGCAAGATTTTCTTAAAATTCATGGATATTATAATCTTAGATACCCTCTCCACCGTTTTCTACCTCTCTAAAATGTAATCGTAGAAACATGGCAGAGTTTCCTGACAAGCAAAATAAACAGCACTGCAATCAACCGCAACTGAAAGGAATTTACGCCAATAGATGCCAAACGATTTTATATTTTTTTCTTTCTTATTTTTAGTATTTTGTCCAGTTTTAATTAGTTGGCTGACTTAAACGGGATTTAGGCACATCTATATCTTGCTTTATATTTATGATAGAAACAAAACACTTGTTTCTATGGAATGACACGTGCCAAATCGTCACCTGAGAATAATAAGGCTCTAACTAACATTTTGAAAAAAAATTGACTTTTTGGCATGGAAATGTTCTATTTGCATGAATGAATGCATTTCTGCATTAAAATTTCGATATATATTATTCACATCCGCTTGCGAAAGAAAATAATATAGTTCCATCAGAAATTGTTGAAAGCAGTTAGAATAACCGATTCATGCAACCGATGCAGCCACATCAATAACCGATGGGCAAAGTAATCGCAGACAGTATATAAGATATTATATTATTATTATATTTTACTATATATAATGAAAACCGGCAATCTTTTATTTCTTGTGTAAAATAATATATTATTTCGATAACTAAATCGTTTTTCGGTAAAATATAGAGGAATGTTTTTCTCAGTAAAAATCTTTTTAAATATTTTTTTTAGTACGTCGATATGTAAAACGAATTGTGTTTAATTTTAATAATGGACCTGCTCCAACCAAGGATGAAGGACTAATCCTAATTCATTTAGATTTAGGAAATCCTGTTTTAAGAATGGATGACAGTTTAGAAGATGCACCAGCTCTAGATATTCTTGATGCTAAAAGAATTTTAAAAGATCAGCAAAAGTAATTCCGACAAATCCAACTGATAGCGGGACTATGGGTTTTTCGTAAGTTAAACGTGACTTTATGTAGTTATGTACATACTACGGGCAATACCTTGTCTCTAGTTGCAAACAAAATACCTGAGGCAAATTTTCAAGCAGAATAGTCTAAAATGATATCAAGAATGAAATAAAAGCTCATATTGAAAATTTTCTCAAGATAGAGTGTGAGGGAGTGACCTTTAGTCATAAAGGCACTCTAGTGTTTCTGAGATCGTGACGTCAATAATTTAACATTTTGTAGGCGTAAAAGTGACATCTATCCTCTCTTTTACTTTAACTTTCTAGAGTGTGTGTGCTCTTTCGAATTCCGCAGTTAGCTCGCGGTTATTAGTATTATGTTAATGAGAAGTATCTCAGTTTGTCGCGTATAAAAGCTTGGGTGTGAGTTTGTGGGGTGTGTGTTTCTGGCCTTGGCCAGCAGCCAGCGTCTGTGTGTTTCTGGCCTTAGCCAGCAGCCAGCGTCTGTGTGTTTCTGGTAGTAGCCAGCAGCCTCTGTGTGTATTCCGCCATTAGACAACGAAGTTGATGATTGTTTAGTAAGGTGCTGACGATTAGAGAATAGCTACGGCCTCCAGAAAAGCGGAAAGGAGTTCAGATAGTGGATTAAAGACTCGGCCTTGGTAAGAAAGTTTAGAATCGTTCCGTTTTGATCATTTGAGAAATAAAGAAATATCCACAGCCACGGGCTGTGAAATTAAGATTTGTTTAGTAGATCAGCCAGGAAATAGTGTCAAGTGCTAGACGGTGCCCCGACTGAGCTAGACCGACGCCTGTGAGTATGATTTAGCTTTTCATAGTGTTCTCAGTGTGTGAAATTATAGACTGGCTCCACTTTCCTTTAGCCCTTATCATTTTAATAAACTGTGTTGTTTTAACCTAAATTCCTGAGTATGTCTGCATATAACGTTACAAAGGACACCCAGCATGAATATACCGTCACAAATGGCGCCCAACGAAACATCGGACATTTTGAGATTGTGCCACGAGTGTATTTCACCGGTGAGGGTGATATTAGTGAATTTTTAGTGAAGTTAGATGATTATATTTTGTTTAATAATATACCTGAAAAAAGTAGATACGTAGTGCTCAAATGCTCGTTAAAGGGCGAAGCACTTTTGTGGTTAGAAAATATAGGAAAGTTTTTGATTACTGAGGAAGCGAAAAGATTTGAACAAACTGTAATTGAGTTAAAGAAGGCATTTCCTTCCGTTAAAGATAAAAGTATTTTGAGAAAAGAGTTCTATTGTAATAAGCAGAATATATATGAGTCGGCGTCAAAATTTTATCTTCGTAAGCTGGAACTAAAAAATAAATTAGATTTAGATATTACATTTGAGGAATTGTTGGACATTGTTTTTCCTCTTTTTAATCCAAATATACAAGACTTTATTGAAGTTAGAGCACCGAAGAATTTTGCAGAAATGCACCAGATATTATCGAAGTATGAGTCTCGGCATAGCTCGGATCAACGGGATTTGCGTAATCCTCGGCAGAGACCTGTCACGGATAGTAATTTGGGAAATGAGGGGGAACGTGATTTTGTGAGAGGGGGACAGCGATTTCCGGATAATTTGCGTAATAGAAATGATGGATTTGGTTGTAATATGTCGAATACGAGTAATGGTAATAGGAATGGTGGTGGTGCTAATAATTTTAGAAGTGGTGAGAGAAATATGCATGGAAATAGACAGAATAGTGGTTATAATCGTAGTGGGGGAGTACGGGACAGGAATGTTTCTTCGCAAGTAAGGAGATTAACTTCGGATGAGAATTTTGAAGGTAGATCAGTGCAAAGGAGAGGTGTGAGGAGGTCGGGTCAGTTAAACTGGTAAGTGACTGTATTTCGGAAGGTATGCAGTCACAGGTCAAATCGAAAAAGCCTTCTGTGAGTTTAAATAAAATTACTATTAATCCGGTTGAGTTACCTGAAGTGTTAATTGTGTTAGATGGTATTGTCGTTAAAAGTGTCTTCGATACAGGGGCAGATAAGTCGTTCATTTCTTTTGATTGTTATCGGAAATATTTTTCGTATAAGAAGTTGAAAAGGTCAAGTCTGGTGGTTCAGTCGGCACAGGGAGTAGCTTGCGATAATAAAGGTTCAGTAGAATTGGAAGTCGAAGTTCGTTCGGTTAAGACATGTTGGGAGTTTTGTGTGTTGGATGGATTAACAGTGCATTGTATAGTTGGTGTGGATTATATGAGGGATAGAGGAATTGGTTTGGATTTCTTTAAAAAGTCGTTAATCGTGAATAATGATGAGAATGTGAGTAAGAAAGAGCCTGTTTCAGTGTCAGTTAATTTGGAGGAGTCGGGTTTAAGTGTGGTTAAGAAAATGGAGGTTAATAAGTCTTTAGTCGATTGTGGTAAAGTTTTATCAGATAAACCGAGTTTAACTAATGAAATTTATATTGGTTTTGACGCACTAGTTTCTAGTAAACCATTTCGTTATGATTTTATATTCAATATTTTTAAGTCTTTGTGTGAAAAGTTGCAGACTGAGGACGGTAGGGAACTTACTCAGTCTAATATGGCTGAACGTGTAAATCGTACATTAATTCAAATGATTTCTTCTTATGTTGGTTCTCATCATGCAAATTGGGACCAGTTTCTTCAACATTTTGCGTACGCACTTCGTACGGCAGTTCACGAGTCAACGGGGAAAACGCCTGCTGAATTGTTTTTGGGTAGAAAAGTTATTACTCCATTCCAAAGGTTAGTTATGGTGTCAGATGCGGAAAGTCAGTACATGTGTCAGGATATTGAGAGGTTGGTTAAGGAAGCTCAGGTTCAAATGGGAAAAGCGCAAGAAAAGCAAGCTCAGTATTATAATATGCGTAGAAGGGAGTTAGAAGTGAAAGTTGGAGATTTTGTGTTAGTAGAAAAGCATTGGTTAAGTTCAAGTCGTCAAAAGAGAGTAGCTAAGTTTGGTTTGAAGTTTGTAGGTCCGTTCGAGGTTTTGGAAGTTCGGAATAATAATTTGGTTGTTGATGTCAATGGTGAAAGAATGACTGTTAATCTGGATCAGGTTAGAGTGTATAAGTTTAGAGAAAATGGTAGTGAAGGTTCTCATATGTCGAGTGGTGTTTCGCGAAATTCCCGATCCAATGAGTGTCCCGAGTCCAGCACTTCTTCGTCTAATTCTTTTCATCAATATTCAAGAAGAAAATTTGGTCAAACAGCTCCAAAGACTGTTATTGAAAGTCGAAAGCCTAGCAATCCGAGAGCAAAGTATAATAAAAATAAGAGAACTGTGTCAAATACATCGGACTCTGTGTGTCATAAAAGACAAAAAATTATAAATTGTCCAGTTCCTCCATCTATTAGACAACAACCTCACAAGCATAAATTAACTAATAGTTCACCATCTTCAGTGATTAATCCCCAGAAAAGATTTCGTTTGGACACTCGTAAAACTGTTAAGCGAACTTTAAATTCTGAATTTTTGCCTAACAAGAAACTACATAGGTCCGGAAAGAAACGTGGCCTTGGATCTTCGGTAACTTCGGGTGCGTCTAGAAAGAGGAGGCAACTCTCAGATTACCGGCAGCAACAGTGTGAACCTCGCCATGGAGTGAACCCAGCGAACCGGCCGGAGCAGAGTCGTCGAGTGGAACCTACGAGTATTCCACGGCATCCATTCAGAACCAGGCTGCAGGCACGACAGTCAACTGTGGCGTCACCGTACAGTTCTGATGACGAGAGATCCTTCGTACAAGCCTTTTGGGACAGGAGGAGAAAGCCATCTTGCAGTATGAAGCCTGCTAGCAGTGAATCATCTCTATGATTGGGTGATAATGTTCTTTATTAAATTTCTATTAGAGTGCATATATGTGGTAGCAATGTGAAGGAATAGAAAGCAGAGAGACTGTTTGGTACTTTTGGCCATTTTTGGAATTTTTTGACGGACTCACGTTTAGTGCTTAATTGTGTTCAAAATTTGTTTGCAAAATTGTTAGTTTTATGTATGTTGGAAATTTTGGTCTTAACTGCTTTTAAAAATTCTGGATCTATTGTTAAATGGTTATGTTATTTGTTAAAAATGTTATTATATTGTTATATTGTTCATGTGTTATAAAATGTATGTTAATGTATGTTTAAATTTTCAGAAAGTACAGATAGTAATTTGGGTTATTTTGTACACGCGCCGCGGTTCAGGCGCGCACGTGTTTTGCGGTCAAGAAGTCCTTGACACGCGTTTCTATCTCTGATACTAACATTTAATGAATTAACTTTCTTCTTATCGTTCGTGTTTTATGAGTTGCGTTTTGTACTTTAGTTGAGAATGGTTTCCGCAAGTTGCGAAGTTTTAAGCTGCATTTGAATTTGAAATTGTGTTGTATTAAAATTGAATGTTAATGTGATTTTCTTGCAGGGAAGTATACCTTTTGTTATGTATTGATTCTGCTATTTTTCTTTTAGTTAATACAGATGAAGAGATTGATGACGTCATTTTGTAAATTTTTGATATTTTTTGATTGTTGCATAAGCACAGCGATATGCCGCTGTACGTATGTGCCCCAATTATTGTTCAAGTGGAGTTAAGTCTGAAGAAGTTTGGGAGTTAGTTCATTGGCTAATGGGGATGTAGGTATTACGTAGTAGCAGAGGTAGTTTAGTATGAAGTAAATGTAATTTTAGATGAAGTCGGAATTTGGATGAGGAAAGTTTTTGCGCATTGGGTTTTTTGGACTTGGTGCGAATTCTAGTATATTAAAAGTTATGGAGAATTTTTGGGTAAAGTTATAGTTGCATTGCAATATTGAGGAAAATTTCGGAAGGTTAGTGTTTTGAGAAATTTTAGCACTCCCAGTGGAGTGGGTTGTTTTGAGAGAAGAAGTAATTAGTTTTGAAAGTTTTACGAGTTTTTGGAAGTTTTACGGAGGCTATTTGTAAGATAGAAGAATGGTTGGATTGGATATGTGATTATTTGAGGCAAACTGAGTTTTTTTTTTTGGTTGTGATGGGTTAAAGTTAATATTTTAAAAGTTATGTTTCGGCGTTAAATTTCACCCATCACTGTGTTTTATTACGGCTCTAAATTTATAACAAGAAAAAGTTCTGGGCATGCATTTAGCCCAGCCCTTTTTCTCTGCGGAGTTCGAGGGGGGGTTGTGAGGGAGTGACCTTTAGTCATAAAGGCACTCTAGTGTTTCTGAGATCGTGACGTCAATAATTTAACATTTTGTAGGCGTAAAAGTGACATCTATCCTCTCTTTTACTTTAACTTTCTAGAGTGTGTGTGCTCTTTCGAATTCCGCAGTTAGCTCGCGGTTATTAGTATTATGTTAATGAGAAGTATCTCAGTTTGTCGCGTATAAAAGCTTGGGTGTGAGTTTGTGGGGTGTGTGTTTCTGGCCTTAGCCAGCAGCCAGCGTCTGTGTGTTTCTGGCCTTAGCCAGCAGCCAGCGTCTGTGTGTTTCTGGTAGTAGCCAGCAGCCTCTGTGTGTATTCCGCCATTAGACAACGAAGTTGATGATTGTTTAGTAAGGTGCTGACGATTAGAGAATAGCTACGGCCTCCAGAAAAGCGGAAAGGAGTTCAGATAGTGGATTAAAGACTCGGCCTTGGTAAGAAAGTTTAGAATCGTTCCGTTTTGATCATTTGAGAAATAAAGAAATATCCACAGCCACGGGCTGTGAAATTAAGATTTGTTTAGTAGATCAGCCAGGAAATAGTGTCAAGTGCTAGACGGTGCCCCGACTGAGCTAGACCGACGCCTGTGAGTATGATTTAGCTTTTCATAGTGTTCTCAGTGTGTGAAATTATAGACTGGCTCCACTTTCCTTTAGCCCTTATCATTTTAATAAACTGTGTTGTTTTAACCTAAATTCCTGAGTATGTCTGCATATAACGTTACAAAGGACACCCAGCATGAATATACCGTCACAAGAGTCACACTACAACAGAGCAAGCACTAAAAAAAATATTTAGAATCAGGGCTTAACTTATAGAAAATGTATGATTTGTACTTTCAGAAATGCAGAGAAAGCAATGTACAGCCAGTGAACCTTTCATGTTATAGGCACATATTTAATATGCAGTTCAACATAGAATTCAATAAACCAAAGAAAGATAGGTGTGATCAGTGTGAGGAGTTAAAAAAATGCTGAAACCTAGGGAGAAATTAATAATGTCATGCAATTTAAATATCATCTGCAAAAAAAAAAAGAAGTTGAATCCACCAGAACTCTCAGAAATGATGACAGAATTTCCCCCTGATAAGTCAGTAATTTGCTTTATATTAGAAAAGTTATAACATGTCCCAAAAGGGATGTCAACAGCTTTTTCTATAAAGAAAATTAGCTTGTATAACATGACAACACAGGCAACATGGAAAAAAGAAAAGAAAGCATTCTGTTGTTTTTGGATAAACGACGTGATGTAAAGATGGGAATGACATAAGCTCAGCTTTATCAACGACTGTTCGGAAGATACTGACAGACTTTCTACATGCTGATAATTTAATTTTATATTATTACAATTGTGTTTCTCAGAATCTCATCCACATATTATGGACATTACTCTAAGATATTGTACACCTGGTTATTCTTGTGTGCAAGAAGTGGGTAATATTCAGAGCCAAACAGAAAGAGCAATGAATGTAGCAGAATATTTTTCGCCATTTTCATTTATATACGTCTGTTGCCAAGAGTAAATCGCAGTAATCCATTTACAACCCTAAGAATGAAATCAGAACAGTTCTTAGGTTTCCACTCGTGTAGAAAAAAAAAATGCCTATAATCTCGTTTCGTAGACCAAGGTGATACAATTATGATTCACGTAACTTATTGAGTTTAAGACAAGCAACTAATGTGAGCTGAATTTCACATCGGTGAATTAGCAAAGTAGTCCCTCCAAACGACGAGGAGTATCCACATCATTTACACAAAGGACCAAATCCTAAAGTATTACAGAGAAATAAGCATTGGATTAACAAAGATAAAATAAAAGACCTGCAGAGCATGCTAAAGTAGTTTCCGAGAGATGAAAGTTTCTGTTTTCAAAGTATGTTTAAGAGAAGTTAGCCTAACTGTAATATAAAAAAAAGCATGTTTTATAGTACATTCCAAAATTTCCACTAACCAAAGATTATCAAACTTATTTTGTTGTTTTAAAAAGACTAAGAAAATTTTTTCGTTAGAGATTTCATTCATAATTCATTTCAATTTCATTTATCAATATAATCACAAATTTTTGTATTAATTTTGATACTCCCTCACTGAAATAGCACGCTGAAAAAGGAAAACTGTTGGGCTTCTATTTAATAAATTAAATATATAAGCAATTTTATTTTCAGTTAAATAATATATTTAACTTATGCATATTCTTTAGTTTTGAGAAGATAGTTTAATTAGTATGAATAAGTGAAAGCGGCAATTTGCTGTTATTGTGCTACAATATAGATAATAATAAATATTCTACTATCCACTGAAGTTTTTTCGATTAATCAACGAAATTTCCCTTTGTTAAACTATAAAAAAATATACAAATTAATAAACATATCTTTTTTTTTCATGATATAACCATCTTATTCTAAGGATAACACGATGTCACTAAGGATAACACATGTATTTTAAATGTAAAAAAATCCATGAAAATGTTTTTTAAAAACTTTTATTTTGTAGAATTACTGTCTATACCTACATATAAACCTATTAATGCCAAAAGTTTTTTGCAATCTTTAATAGCTGCACTTACACAGCTAGTTCATTTTCAAACTCTTCTAACTTGAAATTGATTTTTGGCCAGATAGAACCATCTTATTCTCAGGTGACGAAATGAATAAGAAAACAAAAATAAAGCGGAATTCGATGAATAGATTTTCAATAAATGTAACTTTAAAACTGCTGTTTTTTGCACTTTTTTAGAAATTTTCAGACCAAAAACTGTCGACCGGGCTACAGCCATGTGTAATTATAGGACGTTTACGCGGTACGGCTTTTGAATTGTTTTTGTCAGTAGTTTAAACCTTTGTAAGTTTCATGTAAAAATATTACCAAATTTTTTAGTTATACCTGTTTAAAGAAATTGATTCTTATATTTATCAAGAATTACAAAAATGTATTTTCCTTGAAGAAATGGTCGTAAATGAATTTAATATTAACATATGTTACTACAGTCGACGAAGAAAGCTTCCCACTCTAAAAAATCGCAACAATTAAGGTTCGTTTACAGGGTCTTTGTAAGATTGTTTGAAGTAAAGCTAAATAGTTGTGTAATTATTCGAATTTTACGTGATTTGCAGTATTTCGATTATTTTAAGCGTAGTTCAAATGTTTACTATTTCGTGTAAAAATGTACAAGTATGCCAAAACTGCTTGCAATCTTCAGGCTTTTATATAGTTTGTATTTTTGGGATGACTATATTTAATTCTTTTTATATTACAACCCTCAAACTGTAAAATGTTGAAGTTCATGTTTTTGGATGTCCTTTCTTATTCTTCAACTTGAAAAATCGATTTTTTAATTATATTTATAATTATTTGAACTAGAAATATCATAAACGTATACTGGACAATTGCACCATAAATTTTAACTACTAAGAATGTATTTATTAAAATATAAAACATTGTTCAGAGGTGCACAAAACAAGAAATTTAATATGAACCTGTACAATTAAAATAAAATATCAACGTTTCGCGCCGTCTTCTGTGCCATCTTCAGGAATTTTCCCCCCTGAAGACGGCGCGAAACGTTGATATTTTATTTTAACTGTACCAGTTCATATTAAAGATCTTGTTTTATGCACCACTGAACAATGTTTTGTATTTTTAATAAGTACATTCTTAGTAGCTAGAAATATCAGTTTTACGATGATGATTCTTTAAGTAAACATGTAAAGATATTAAATTTGTAAATATATATATATATATATATATATATATATATATATATATATATATATATATATATATATATATATATATATATGTGTGTGTGTATATGTGTGTGTGTGTGTGTATGCATATATATATAATGTGCATATAAATATTAATAAAAATGCATCTTAATTAATAAATTTTTGTAAACGTGCTAATTAATTAACGCTATCTAAACTGAGACATATTGCAGTTAGAAGAATTGCATAGAACTGTGCAAAATCTGATCTAGTTAAGCCGTTCCAGTCTCTTTTAATAGAACCATATGATATTCCTTATATTGGAGACGTGACAGTTATTGTTTAGGAGATAATTCCGTCCATTTTACTAATTTTCTCTTTGAAAGAGCGTTTTAACTGCATTTGAATATAAATTTTTGTGTGAGATATATTGGAAAGTACATTTGCAATCACAATTACATACCATTTCCTGCTCCTTTTTCAGCTCTTTCTGGTTTCTTACAGACGTTTCTCATAAAAAATATTTATAAAAGTGATGTAACAAGAATTATTAATTTTCGTTTGAATTTTAAAACTGATGTATTGCATATATTATAAAATCCTGCAGGTCGACAATCAGTTTTCAGATATAATACCTCACTCCGAGTCCTTTGGACATTATGAGTGGTGATAGATTTTTACACGGCACTCGGTATATGCATTTCAATATCGATTCCTTTTACGTGATATCACTTCCTTTTATGACTGATGTTTTAAGTTTGTGACTTATTGGGATAATTTACAACGAGTTGGTTTTTAATGAGATGGAATTATTATGTAATAATTTTCCGTATTTTCTTTTTCACTATTATTAAAGTATTTTTGTATTTTCTGTTGATCAGTGATTAAATTAAGAAAATATATATAAATTGAAAATTCCAATTGGCAGTGTTTTTAAAATCGTAAGGAGTTTTACTTTTCAGTAAAAAGCGACATCCTTAAGATATCTTGCGATTTTCAATTATTGTATTGGAAATAAATAAAATGGCAGATGGATTGAATGGAATGAAAGAAAAATTCAATATAATGTTAAGATTTCTCATTTTGAAACCATTTAAAAAATGCTGGAATTTATATTGATATCTAAAGAGAATGGATCAGAGTTTTCATAAAGGATTTTAAAAAATTAATTTTAATTTTGATTTGTCACATTTTTGTATTTTCTCTTAATGATAAAATACATTGATTCCCTTTATTTTTATTATATTTAAAATTATAAACAGTGTTGATTTTCTATTGAAAAAATGAAAAAAAACATACAAATGTCATGGAATGAATTTTATTTTATTTATCGTTATTTAGAGACTTTCATTTACGTTTTAAAGATTTTTAGCAGGTCTTTTTAATGGACATTTTCTCTAAAAGTCATATTAATACGCTTTAAAAATTATTTGCACAAATAAAAAATATTAAAAGTATGAAACATATTTTTTAGAAATATTACTTGATTTATTAAACATTGTACTTACATTTATGTTTATAGTAACAAATAATCGAATAATATATTATAATTCTGTAATTTCTCGAAGTGAATTTTTATAACCATTTCATGATAAAATTATCTGGGGAAACCACACAAGTTACAGATGAAACCACACAAGTTTTCCTTAGGGCATCGTTCAATTGTTTAACGAAAATGGAGAATACTTAGTGATTAATTATGCAGATACGATGTTTATCCATCGATTAACTTCGATAAACACATAGCAATCTTTGACATTATGCCTCTATGGGGACACATGTATTTGACTTGTTGACCGTATGGTTTTAAGACATCCCGAATTAGTCAATGAGCCCTCATGTATATTTGCGATTAGATGCATCGAAAATTACACTATTTAATTAATATTCACAATTCTATTTAGCAATTTTGTGGAGAAAAGAGAACTGCACTATATACTGGGTAATTATAAATGAATATAGAAATTTTAAACGGCCATAACTATTTAATAGATAATAATTTATCGATAAGAATTACACAAAATGTAAAAGGAAGTTCAAAATTTTGTTTGCACACTTTATAAATGTTCTATGGTATTATCTTTTGTCTCACGCACAACATCTAAACATCCCTTTTGTTCAAACATCAGACACCATCTCCATGTCTTGTTGGCACTTTAGTCATTCTGTGTGTTAGAATCTTACAATTGACATTTCTGTCATCAGTGTAGCGAAGACGACGTCTGCGGTACAGTCAAGCACCTCCATATCCTAAAAACATACACATGTGGTATCGGTATCTACAATCATCTCGATATCTACAAACCGCTCAGAGATATTAAAATTCAAAATTAATGACTTACACCATTTAACCTTGGCTCTAAGCAACGAGTTATTGACAAATTTTGAATGCAAGATAGGAATCACCCATAAAATTGTACATTAATAAATGTTGTTTTAAGTTAATGCCTCTCCTTATAATGTAAAATAGCAGCTTACAGGTTTTGCGTTAGACTTGCTTTTTAAATATGCTAGAGAATGTGCATTAGATGTCAGCACTGTACGAAATATCAATAACCAGTCCAAATCATAGGAATGAAAGTTCGGTCCGGAATAAAAAAAATGAAAAATCTCAGCCCGAGCCCGGGCCGGCCTGACAGGTTTTCTACAAAACATATATATATTTTTAAGTCGATGTGGTTAAAAGTTCTGTCGCACGAATAGCTCTGATTTCTAATACTTATTTAACCATTATTATTTTTTTTATAACCTTCATTTTTAAAGGTATCATCAGGCGTGATATTTATTTATTTATTTACATGAATTTCTATTTGTATGTTGATTTTTCACTCATCATTAATGTCGTTATTGATGCCTTTGAAAAACACGACACAGTAAAACAGTGTAAAGATGAATAACTTAGAAGGGAAAAATATGTGTTACATGTGTTATTCACGATGGAATTAAAATACATAATATTTCTCTAACTTTCATGAAAATTTATAACATAACAATTCGTCTAGCTTAAAAGCACGTTTCCAGTGGAATGTCTTCATTAGATTTCAAGCAACTATTTTTAATCTATGTGCGAAAAGCATTGTTAGCGTGGAAATAACAAAGAATGAAGAGATGTATTGTCATTGTTCTCGAGTTTAAATGCTGTTTATATAAAAGCAGCGGAATGGATTATTTTTCTTAGAAGTTTAATGAGTTTTCAAAACAATTGAGTGAAATATTTGGTTCAAAAATGTTTAAAATATGTTGATATGTACCTTTTTACAGATTTTTTTTTATATTTATTTAAATGAAACTTCCAAAATAAAAAAGATGGCTGTAATTGTATATACAACGTGACAAATAAAGTTTGTTCGTACTATTAAATTTTTTTTAAATATTTAGATCTTGGTGCAATAGCTGTTTATGCACTCTCATGGAAAAATACATGATTATGAAATTTAGTACGTTCAGTAATACGGCAATAACAGGATTCCATCTTAAATAGGACCCCATTACCCTGGCAACATAGAATCATGTCCAAATATTTGGTATTATTGAATTAATTACGTGGGAAAGAATTTAATAAAATAAAGAAAGTTTTTATGTTTTGATTCTATTTTTATAAAATTTTAAATGACTAAAAATTCTGTAACGATTATACATATATTAATATGAAAATGATTCTTTTTAGTTGATTGATTATATACGGACCGACTGACGGATTACTACTACTATAGGTGCTGCGTATTTATGTCTCTACAACGCATCTAAAAAAGGTTAAAATGAGTTTGAACTTGTTTTGTGTTGAAGATACGTAGACAGATAAAATGGATATTTACCAACAAAAATATAGCTAAAAATATTGAGATAATATATTTTTCCACTTATTTTTAAAAAGTTTATTTGACATAAATAGATAAATGATGTTTGGAAATGATTAATCTTGCTTAAATGAGCAAATTGAAAAAAAAACTGCATTTGTATATTTTTTAAACTGAAAGAGATTATTTTAAAACAGATCGTTGTGAATTGGTACAATATGTAGCGTAATAAAAGGAAAATTTCTCGATAATTGAAAGTAAAAGAATCACTGAATGATTTACATTTGTATATGAACCTAAACAAAACGTAACCAATGTTCGCAATAAAATTATTTGAGAAATCCAAGACTTTTTTTACACACATATTATTAAAGAATATAATAATTATTGAAGACGGGAAAAATACTTAGAAGGGAAACCTATAAGCTGGATTTATCGCTTATCGTTTTTATGCTATTTGTTAACAAGAAATAATAACAAAATTCTTCAGTTTTTATTGCAATGATAAAAACATTGATGAGACATATAACAGGGATTTTTGGTTGTAATCTTTGATGACAGTGAAATTGCTTTTGTAATTTGAAGATGAAAAGTTTTTCGTGATGGCTTTTTTACATTATGAAGAGTCCGTTTTTATATTTTTGCATTATAAAATATTCTAAAGGTATTGTACATGATTGCAGTTCAAAACGTTTTTTTTTTTCAAAAATGAAATTTTAAAGGATATTATCACATGTTTATTGACATGTTTATTAGTTACTTAAACATGTTTACCATGTTTGTTACCATTTCTTTTACTTAAGAAAGTATTTCATTCATGAAAACTCTTGACTTTCGTTTTGCCACGGATTTATACACTTTAGAAAATTGCAAAACAATTTGACTGTTCTGAGAGAAAGTGGCTCTCTGCATGTGATACAGATCTTCTAATAGCTTTATTTAAAAAACAAAATCGCGGAATTCAATGAAGCTCGAAATTCAGTAAGATCTTGACATGAATTAGTGATAGTTTTATTTTATATTTGTACCATCTAATATCCAGCAAAGGCGGGGGCAAATTGGTCATTTTCCAGTTTTTCTTTTAAACTAATGTATATGTTATGGTCAATTTCATTAATTGGTCATTAATGGATCCCATAGTAACTGGTGATTATTAATAATAGCCAAATGATATCCAGATACACCTGTTCCTATGATAAATTTATGAGAATTTATCAAATTAACCGAGATTATTAATAATTACCAATGAAAATTGGTAAATATAATAAATTTCAGTACGTTTTTTTTTTGTGATTTTTATTATGTGTACGTTGTTTATAAATTTCATTGCTAAAATTATGCATTTCAATGCTGTATAATTTACTCTTTGAAAATATCTATGTTTAAAATTTTTATCTAATTCATTCAGTAATTATAAAAATAGTTATTTTAAAATGTTTAGTCTTTTGCGTCTTATTATTAGAACATTCTTTTTATTGAGTATTAATGTCTCTTAACAGTTATTTTTATTATTAGATTCAAACGGTTATTATAGAAAATATTTTTGTAAAGTATGTATTCGTTAATAAGCTTAATAATTCATATTGACCGAACTTAATCGATAATTATTAATAATAACTGGTAAATTTAATTAATATGCAATATTTACGAAATTTACCAAAAGAGGTGTTTATTATTAATAACTGGTTATTTTTAATAATTCCTTAATTTTTCAAGCTAAACGTAACATATACATTTTAAAATAACTTTAAAAAAATAAAATAGCATTTGAACTGAAGTTATTATAGTTACTATTGCTAGTTGTTTCTAGAATTTACTGATTAAAAAGGTATCATAAAATTTCAATATTCAATTTACCTTCTCTTGTATTTTTAGTGAAATTTCGTATAATTATGTTACGATTTCTAAGCGACATTTTAATTGAATTTGTTATACAGAATCATCTATACATATAATAAAACAGTAGGACCCGGTGTGTCTGTACATTGAAGATAATTGACAAAAATGGAGTCAGGGCGATAAAAGAAAACCAATGAAACACAAAAAATTTTTTTTTGAATTTTTTGTCTGTCTGTCTGTCTGTCTGTCTGTTTGTTCGAGGTTATCTTCGTAACTACTGAATGGATTTTTATGCGGTTTTCACTAATGAAGAATGCACACTCCCGGGCAGTGTATAGGCTTTGTTTCATCAAAATCGGACAACAGACAAAAAAGTAACAAAAAGAAACAAAAGAAACTATTAGGTGCGCTGCTCACGTTTTTTAGTACATAACGTTTTTTAGTACATATAAAATCCAATAGATGTCACTGTGCGATTTTAAAACGCGCTATCGTTATGTTTTCGCCAGTCTACTTAAGTATGAGAAAGTTTCAAGCTGGCTGTCGTTCCATGTGGTTTAGTCGGTAGAACGTCAGTGCGACATACTGATGGCCCGGGTTCGATTCCCAGCATGGAATTTTTTTTCACTATGTTGGCATTCACGCCTATAAGCAATTAAAAGAATTTGAAATATTGTATTCAAGGCGAATTTTCTCTCTGGGAAAATTTCCTTGCATTAATATGTCAGTGTAATTTTTTTTTCGATTTAATTTTTTTTTTCGAAACTTTGTTTTTTTAAAAAAATTACAGTAAATATTTGATATTTCCCAACGTTTTTTGAATGATCGACTTGCTTTTTTTTTTTTTTTAATGTATGTCTGAACCTTATCTAACTACTTCTTCAAGATTTCTTTAGATAAACCGACCAGCGTAGCGGGCGAAGGCCGCTAGTTGTAGACTAAATGAATGGGATGCATTTTTAAAAGTTAGAATTCTATTTTAAAAGCAATCCGCTCAGTTGGATCTTACTCGATAAAAGAATATACAGGGTGATTCCGAATTTTTTTTACAATAAAAGAGGGGTGATAGTACACATCAAGACAAACAATACTTAATAGGAGACCAAGGGTCCAAAACGTTTTCCTAAGGAAATAGCCGCCATTAAAGTTTAGGGACCAAAATTTCAAATAAACATAAAAAACGGAAAAATCGGTCGATTGATTTGCGGTTTTCACTAAAATTATTCTTTATGTCGGCATTTTCTAGAAAGTAAATTATAAAGATAAATTTCGAAAAATGCCGATAGAGGGCGCTTTAGACTTTGGAGTAACGAACAACTATTTTTTGCCGGTATTTTTTGCATCTCATTAAATGTTTTCGTAAGCTTAGAATCAAACTTAAATTTTGAGCTCAAAATCTGTAGTTGGGTGTGGTTAAGTAACACAAACTGAGCTGTGTTCAGAGGGTTCAAATTTCAAATGACTATAAAAAACGGAAAAATTGGTCGATTGATTTGCGGTTTTCGCTAAAACTATTCTTTATTTAGGTATTTTCGTGAAAATAAATTATAAAGATAAATTTCAAAAATTGCCGATAGAGGGCGCTTTAGACTTTGGAGTAACGAAACACTCTTTTTTGGCGTTATTTTTGCATCTTTTTAAATGCTTTCGTAAGCTTAGACTTGAACTTAAATTTTGAGCTCAAAATCTGAATAGCTGGGAATGATTAAGTAGAACAAAGTGAACTGTGTTCAAGGGGGAGGGGGAGGTTCAAATTTAAACTAATTATAGAAAATGTAAAAATTGGTCGATTCGTTTGCGGTTTAAAGTAAAACTATTTCTTTAAGTCAGTATCTTCTTGAAAATAATTTTTAAAGATAAATCAAGGGCGCCTTAAACTTCAGAGGAACCAACAATTCATTTTAACCATTATTTTTTGGTTCTAATTAAATGCTTGCAAAAGCATTTTAAATGTTCTCGGAAGCTTAGATTTAAACTTAAATTTAGAGCTCAAATCCTGAATAGTTATGAGGAATTAAGAAGCGCAAACTGAAGTGTGTTCAGGAGTTGAAATTTAATCCTCTTTCCTCCTCGAGCACAATTCAATTTTTCGCTACTTAAACACTCCCAACGATTTAGAATTTCAGCCCAAAATTTAAGTCTATGCATTTGAAAGCATTTAATGAGATTAAAAAAATAACAGCTAAAAATAGTTGTACGCTACTCCAAAGTCTAAGGCGCCCTCTATCGGCATTTTGTGAAATTTATCTTTAAAAATTATTTCCAAGAAAACACTGATTGATCAAGAAAACTGCTGATTTAAAAATTAGTTTTAGCAAAAACCGCAAAAGAATCGACCAATTTTTCCGTTTTTTACAATTATTTAAAATTTGAACCCTCTGAACATAGCTAAGTTTGTCTACTTAACCACTCCCAGCTATTCAGATTTTGAGCTCAAAATTTAAGTTCAAGTCTAAGGTTACGAAAGCATTTAAAAAGATGCAAAAAATAACGCCAAAAAAGAGTGTTTCGTTACTCCAAAGTCTAAAGCGCCCTCTATCGGCAATTTTTGAAATTTATCTTTATAATTTATTTTCACGAAAATACCTAAATAAAGAATAGTTTTAGCGAAAACCGCAAATCAATCGACCAATTTTTCCGTTTTTTATAATCATTTGAAATTTGAACCCTCTGAACACAGCTCAGTTTGTGTTACTTAACCACTCCCAACTACAGATTTTGAGCTCAAAATTTAAGTTTGAGTCTAAGCTTACGAAAACATTTAATGAGATGCAAAAAATACCGGCAAAAAATAGTTTTTCGTTACTCCAAACTCTAAAGCGCCCTCTATCGGCATTTTTTGAAATTTATCTTTAAAATTTAATTTCGAGAAAATGCCGACATAAAGAATAATTTTAGTGAAAATCGCAAATCAATCGACCGATTTTTCCGTTTTTTATGTTTATTTGAAATTTTGGTCCCTAAACTTTAATGGCGGCTATTTCCTTAGGAAAACGTTTTGGACCCTTGGTCTCCTATTTAGTATTGTTTGTCTTGATGTGTACTATCACCCCCCTTTTATTGTAAAAAAAATTCGGAATCACCCTGTATATATATATATATATATATATATATATATATATATATATATATATATATATATATATATGAGGAGCCCAGAAGCCAAGGGGTACAAGTGACAAAACTTAGATTTCGAGTAAATTGAGTTCAAAGTTAAACATCAATTGTAATTGAATGAATTGAGATATCAAACTTTTGCTTATATCTTAATGATCTTTGAACTCTTATTTCAATAATTGTTTTAAAAAATGCGGAATACAACTTTTTTTTTATTTATAACAAAGCAATGTTTATCATCATTCGGCACTTGTATCCCTTGGCTTCCAAACAGTAATGAAAAGTTCTTGGAAGCTAAAGGTACAAGTGCCGAATGAGCACAAAAAATGCAAAAATTATGAAATAAAAAATTGTATTTATGAAAAAATTAAGAACAATGTTGATACACATAAATGAAAGGACAAAATTTTGTTTTAATATAAATTCTACAAAAGGGAAAAATTATGAAATAAAAAATGAATTTACGAAAAAAAATGAACGATGTTGATATAAATGAATGAAAGGAAATTTTCTTGTTCTAATATAAGTTTTAAAATTTTATTATAAATTTTGAAACATTGAAATTCTATATTTTTTAACACTTTCTAACAAAATTAAAAAGTGAATGTGATTTTAGTTTGTCTGTTCGTGCCTTAACTCTCGTAAATATACTCGGATTGCCCTGAATTTTTTGGGAATTATTCACGTTTACCTCAACACGAACTTATTGCAAAAGAAGTTTCTAACACGATTAGTTTATTTACAGGGACAATCAAAAGTTTTCCGTTAAATTACGGGTTATGGGAAAAATCGTTTCAAATGAATTTTAAAGAATTTACAACCTGTCAAGCACATTAAAATTTATATGCATTTACGAATTGCATTAAAATAAACATTCTGTAAAATATGAGGTGAAAAGAATAGGAATTTTTTATTTACAGGGCTACACAAAAGATTTACATTACCTAATGATAAAGAGGGAATTTTTACAGCATATTTTAATTATATTACAATTTGCATGTATAATAAAATTGATATACATTGCAGACGCTTAATATAAGTTATTTCGCGCATAATACGAAATACTCAGTATTTACAGGGACACAAAAAAGCTTTCAAATATATATTCTATCCGAAGTACTGTATATTATTGATGATAATTGATGGATGGACGAAATGCATTTTTAATTATGATTTGCGCTTTTAAGTTTCCCTAAATTTATACATATTAATATCTATGCATATGTTCATATAAATTCTATAGTTCATATACAGAACTATACAAAAGATTTCGTAATGGTTACTGAATATGAGCGTAATTTACTTAAAGATTGCTTTTAAATAAGTAATACATTTCCATGCTGAACACTACATTCAGTTTGCTAAGAAATTCTTGCAAAACATTGATAAAATGATATACAGGGTCATGCACAAAATTTTATGCATTGTCATCTATTTATAATAATTTCTGGTAATGTGATTTCAGTAGTTTCAGGTGTTCAGGTGTTTCAGTTTTAACTAAATTTTAGCTAAATACTGGCGTATAATAAAGGTTCAAGGTAAACTACAGGATAAACAAAAGTATACAAGTTTGATTCCATCTATTAGTTAAAACTGTTATGCGTTTTCTTGCTAAACTAAATTTCCCCATTATGCAGTGCATAGCAACCGACATATAAAACCGAGGGCTGTTCAAAATTATTTGAACACATACTTGGTTATGGACATTAACACTCTATTACCCTAAATAGCAAAGATTCTTAACACGTTCGCTGCCGCTTACGTGAAGATGTGATGATAGTTAATGCCGCACTGTAGAAGTGGATTTTTCCCAGAAGCCGATTTACTGTTTATAACAAAGAAACAGTGAAAGATTTTCCCGTGCCAGCGCGTTACTGGCTATTTAGACATTACCCCACATCACGCGCTCGCTCGTGAGTGGCCCCTTAATGTTGGCGCGTGATCGACAGCGAATATGTTAAAGATTTCGGAGAGTGTTGGAAAGTGTTTCAAAATCTAAACTTAAAGCATGATTTTCTCACATTTTAACAGTTAAAATGCATTTATTTAATGTATAAAAAAGCAAATGGCCTTGTATGCCGTTGGTCACGCTTCTGCTGTAGACGTTAATAGATATAATGGCACTTTTACCCTTTGGCCTCCAAGCGTTTCACGCTTTTGGGAAAGAGGTTAAGTAACTGACCCCTAAAACTCAGTATATAATTAAAAAATCACTCATAACTTCTTACCTACAAATAAATAGACTTATTTCCAGATAGTCTGTGCACTTAACTCATTTTTTTGTATTTTGTCACTTATACCCCTTGGCTTCTGGGCTCCTCATATATATATATATATATATATATATCCAAAATGTAAAACAATCAACAATAAACAATAGAAATTCATGTGAATTGCGCCGAAACACTGCATTAACCATGCTGCATTTCTTACTCCAAAATTTCATAAAGTACCAGCTAAATACAGATTCATTTGCAGTAATGTTAATAGTATTGGTAATAATTTTAATAGGAAATTTTAGGATTTACTGTAAAAAATTTTGAACATGCTGAAATATAAATATAAAGACAGTAACTGTTTTTGGATTATTTCTAATAATTTTGAAATTGTTGAAAAATTAAAAAACAATAAAATTCATTCTATCCATACATATATGATTTCGAAAATTTATTTACCACCATTCCTATTAGTAGTTTAAAGGATGCACTTTTAAAAACAGCTGAATTAAAAAAAAACTAATGAAAATAGTTTGGAGGCTGATTATCTAGATTTAAAAATAAAAATTTTAATAGATAATGAAATACAAATTTCTATTTATGATAAGCGTAAAAGCTTTTCTTTTACAGTTAATCAGCTCGTACACTGGTCCTCCAATATTTCAAAACGAATCTACATTAACATTATAATCAGCCAAATTTTCCGATTTTATAGAATATGTTCAGAAAAATATCTATTTCAAAGTGAGCTTTTTCAATTTAAAAGTAAACTTCACTATAAAAACAATATTCCTGTCAAGTACATAAAAAAGTACTCTGATTTTGCAGATTCTCTACATTTTTGATCGTTTGCTACTCAGTGACAGCTAAATGACTTGTATTACCTAAAGCCTGCTTAAGGACGGTTTTATGATGATGAGCTGCATTGGGTGGCAACAGAACTGGATTGTTTTTGGATTGGTTTGGAATACGGTTTCTACTTTGTTCTGTTTAATTAGTTTTGAGTTGTGGCATTGCAGCTAAGTTGGGGATGGGGGTTTTATTCAGAGAACATATTTTGACATCGTTTACAATGTTCCAGGTGAGACATTCGTTTACTAATGTGGCGTAGGGTCCGGTGGGGGGGGGGCGTGAATTATAGCCATCGGGTGTTTAACATCTGACTTTTTGCTATTCACCGCTCTGGCCGAAACCCACTGCCACTTAAATATATTTTGTTTTTGTAAACTCGAGTGTCCGGCTGCTTTTGTCTTATAAAACCCATCGCTGATGAGGCTGGCAGCCTATTGTTTTTGTATTTTGATTGTTGAATTTTCAATTTTAAGGGATTTTTGTTTTGTGAGGGGGGTGTGCTGGTTCTTGCTAAATTGATAAATTTGAAATTATATATATATATATATATATATATATATATGTGATATTACATTTGTGATACATATATATATATATATATATTTGTGATACATATATATATATATATATATTTGTGATACATATATATATTTGTGAAAATTTACAACTTAACACACTATAACTTAAAAAGCAAGTTTGTAATGGAAAACCTTACAGTCCAAGTACCGTTTTTGAATATGCGTGCGGAAACCATTGTTATCCTGGAAATAACAAGGAATGAAGAGACGCAACGTCATTGTTTTTCAGTTTAAATGATGTTTACATAAAACAGCAGAATGTGATATCTTGCTTAAAAGTCCAATAAGTTCTGAGAATAATGGAGTAGAATATTTGTTACATAAAAGGATTGAAACATGCAGATAATTAACCCTATTTCTGAAGTTAATTGATATATTTATTTCGAGGCTTTTTTTAATTATAGTTTATTTAGAGTTGCAAAATGTCGGTTTTTTTCCGGGTTTATTTCCAATAGACCAGGCTTATTTCCAGGTTTATTCCCAAAAAACCGAATTATTCCAAAAAATCCCGGGTTTTTTCCAGGTTTATTCCTAAAAACCCGGTTTGTTCCCGGGTTTAAACCGGGTTTTTTCTAACCTTTGCAACGCTAAGTTTATTTGGTTGTTTTCTTTTAAAACCCTTTTTCTCTTCATTTTAAATTACAATGTAAATTTACTAAAAAAGCATGATTGCGCATTTAAGTGTTCCTTAAAACAAAAAATGTCAACGATCATTTAACTTTTTAACATTCAAACAGTAATTTCGCTTATTTTTTAGCTCACAGGCTATCAAAAATTAAGAGCTTATGTGCTCTTCCGATCTGTATGTATGTACGTGCGTGTGTACGTAATGAGGTAAAATTACGTACTATTAAAATATCTGATTTACTGGAAATTTTGGATATAAGTATATTCTGATAAGGAAGTTCCTTGATTACTTTTGGGAGTTCATTCCATAAATACAAGAGAGAGGGCAGAGCTAATGCCCCTCCCCTTAATTTATATAAATGCGTTTTTCATGCAGATTTATAAGATTTCGTTCATTTTTTAGACATAGAATCATTCTGATTAGGGCATCACCATGATTAGTTTTGGAAGTTCATTGGATAAGAATAAAGAATGGAAATGGGGGGGGGGTAATTCCCCACCCTTAATTTCGATAAATGTATTTTTCTTGCATATATATTAGATTTCATTCAATTTTAGACATAAGTTCATTCTGATGAGGGCACCATTAGATTCGGGAGTTCATAGTATAAGTATAAAGAATGGTAAAAGGGGGCTAATCCCCCACCTTTAGTTTAGATAAATGAATTTTTCTTGCAAAATTATCAGATTTTATTCAAATTTTAGTATATATTACTATATAATAGTAAATAATATATAGTAGTAAATATTTACTGTAAAAACTGAGAAAAAATGTTCCCTAAAATTAAAGTGGGCAATAAATACTTTTAATTCTGAAAAATCTATTCGTTTTTTTCAGGTTTTGAAAGATAAAACAACTCTTTGGAAATTATGGATGGTCAGGAGAGGATTAAAGACTAGATTCTAATTCGCCATTACATATTATATCTTCTTATGTTAAGAAACATTTGCCTTTTAAGCTATTGCATAGCTTTTATCGCGGGCTTTGAGCGCGGCGACCGAATCCAAAAATTCCGTAACGAGGAAAATCCTAACACATCCGTAACGAAAAAAACCTAACACTCGGGTAAAGTCGTTTCAGTTCGGCAGACTTCGGCATGGTATGCTTCGGTAGACTTCGGCAGACATTGACGCGGTATTTTTCAGATATTTAGAGGATATCAAGTCTCAAACTTATATTTCTTACTAGCGGCCTTCGCCCGCTACGCTGGTCGGTTTATCTAAAGAAATCTTGAAGAAGTAGTTAGATAAGGTTCAGACATACATTAAAAAAAAAAAAAAAGCAAGTCGATCATTCAAAAAACGTTGCGAAATATCAAATATTTACTGTAATTTTTTAAGAAAAACAAAGTTTCGAAAAAAAAAATTAAATCGAAAAAAAAATTACACTGACATATTAATGCAAGGAAATTTTCCCAGAGAGAAAATTCGCCTTGAATACAATATTTCAAATTCTTTTAATTGCTTATAGGCGTTAATGCCAACATAGTGAAAAAAAATTCCATGCTGGGAATCGAACCCGGGCCATCAGTATGGCGCACTGACGTTCTACCGACTAAACCACATGGAACGACAGCCAGCTTGAAACTTTCTCATACTTAAGTAGACTGGCGAAAACATAACGATAGCGCGTTTTAAAATCGCACAGTGACATCTATTGGATTTTATATGTACTAAAAAACGTTATGTACTAAAAAACGTGAGCAGCGCACCTAATAGTTTCTTTTGTTTCTTTTTGTTACTTTTTTGTCTGTTGTCCGATTTTGATGAAACAAAGCCTATACACTGCCCGGGAGTGTGCATTCTTCATTAGTGAAAACCGCATAAAAATCCATTCAGTAGTTACGAAGATAACCTCGAACAAACAGACAGACAGACAGACAGACAGACAGACAGACAAAAAATTCAAAAAATTTTTTTTTGTGTTTCATTGGTTTTCTTTTATCGCCCTGACTCCATTTTTGTCAATTATCTTCAATGTACAGACACACCGGGTCCTACTGTTTTATTATATGTATAGATTTCAGTTACTATAAATCTATAGTTTCAATAATAAAAATTCCTGGTAGAATGTGTATAGAAAAGAATCGTCTTAAGATAAAACAAAGTAGGAAAATGTAGCTTTTGGTGATTGGAGATCCGCCCAATGGTGAGGATCGAAAAATTTAAAATGCTTATAACTCGCGATCTAATTTTCGTAGTGCGGCCAAATTTTTTTTGGTAATTTATTATGAGAGAGTGTTAATTTTTGGTGACAGGAGACCCCCCACGGTGAGGGCCGAAAAATTTAATATGCTTATAACTCGCGATCTAATTTTCGTAGTGCGGCCAAATTTTGTTTGGTAATTTATTATGAGACAGTGTTACTTTTGGTGACCGGAGATCCCCCATGGTGAGGGTCGAAAAATTTAAAATGCGTATAACTCGCGATCTAACTTTCGTAGTGCGGCCAAATTTTGTTTGGTAATTTATTATGAGAGAGTGTTAATTTTTGGTGACAGGAGACCCCCCACGGTGAGGGTCGAAAAATTTAAAATGCTTATAACTCGCGATCTAATTTTCGTAGTGCGGCCAAATTTTGTTTGGTAATTTATTATGAGACAGTGTTACTTTTGGTGACCGGAGATCCCCCATGGTGAGGGTCGAAAAATTTAAAATGCGTATAACTCGCGATCTAACTTTCGTAGTGCGGCCAAATTTTGTTTGGTAATTTATTATGAGAGAGTGTTAATTTTTGGTGACAGGAGACCCCCCACGGTGAGGGTCGAAAAATTTAAAATGCTTATAACTCGCGATCTAATTTTCGTAGGGCGTCCAAATTTTGTTTGGTGATTTATTATGAAACTGTTAATTTTTGTTGACAGGAGACCCCCCCCCACGGCGAGGGTCGAAAAAGTTAAAATGCTTATAACTCGCGATCTAATTTTCGTAGCGCGATCTAATTTTTTTGGTGATTTATTATGAAACAGTGTTAATTTTTGGTGACAGGAGACCCCCCACCCCACGGTGAGAGTCGAAAAAGTTAAAATGCTTATAACTGGCGATCTAGTTTTCGTAGCGCGGCCATACTTTGTTTGGTAATTTATTATGAGACAGTTTTAATTTTTGGTGACAGGAGACCCCCCCCCCCCGGTGAGGGTCGAAAAATTTTAAATGCTTATAATTCGCAATCTAATTTTCGTATCGTGGCCAAATTTTGTTTGTTAATTTATTAAGGTATTGCATAGCTTTTATCGCGGGCTTTGAGCGCGGCGAAAGAATCTAGAAATTCCGTAACGAGAAAAAACCTAACACTCCGGCTAACGTCGCTTCAGTTTGGCAGACTTCGGCACGGTATCCTTCGGTAGATTTCGGCAGACATTGACTCGGTATTTTTCAGGTATTTTGAGAATATCAAGTCTCAAACTTATAATTTTTATTTCAGATACCATAAAAATATAGTTTCAATGATAAAAATTCCTGATTAACCTACATGTATTGTAAGATGATAAAAATATTTTAAACGATATTAACTTCTCATTCATTCAATAAAAGAAAAAAAATGTTTGTTATCGGTCATCACGCTTAAAAAGTGTAACTTGAATTAATATCAAAGAAAAAAAAACTGCATAAATAAAAAAAAATAAATAAATAATTGTAATTGCATAAGTTTATAAAAAATGCTATGCAATAGCTTTACCGCGGCAGTCCCCGAGTGCCACATGTATTTTTTTTTAAAGTGTAGGATTTTTTTTAAACTGCAAAAAGTTATCATTACTTATAAATGTAGTAAAAAGTATTTTTGTTATTCATGAATAAGAAAATGTTTTCTTTGATCTTCCTTTGATTTTGAATTTTTATTGTGCCAAAATAATAAACTTTAGATAAATTTTCTCGAATGTGTTTATGCATATTGATCTTTGTTGTACGCTTCATGAATGGTAATTTAAAAAAGATATTAATGGAAACAGACTAAAAATGATTCTTGATTTTTATTTGGTTTGGAATGAACCGGCAAATTGCCTGAAAGAATAATAATCAATCTTATCTGAGAAGAGTTACTTCTATATATGTCATTCAGTTTAACTACTTTCAGGCGAGCATCATATTTACAATGTGTTTAAACAACTCAGAAACCTCGATTTATCAACCACTAATTTTAACTTATTTTCGTATTTAATCAGAACAGAATTAGAGCTTAAAATATACAATAATTTTCATTCTGAATAATAGAAGATAAAAGGTAAAAAGAATCTGTAAATAAATTCATTCCGATAGCGTTAAGAATGGTACACATGTCAGAGAAAATATGCTCTTAATGTCAGTTCCTTACTGCATTATAAGGAAAAAAATAGTTTCAGAAAATGAAAGGTTTTAATAATTGCATTGAAATTTTTATGTATGATTGTTTAAAATTATAGAGACGGATTTATGTATATGGTAAAACATCGCAAATATTCGGTACTATGTCATTATTTTGCCACCAAGAACATAAAGTAACACTTAAATAACACATTGAGGAAATATTATTTTTATCAATAATTTTGCTTACTTCTTTACAACTAACTCCAAAATATGATAATTTGGGACCGCGAGAAAGTATGCAACTCCTTAAAATTAACAAATTAATTCAGTATAATTCAATTCAATAAATATTTAAATTCTATATTGTCATAATATTGTTATCAAAATATAACTGTACTACTTTGTATAATTATAACTTATTAGTAAACGAATAATTTTTTTTTTAAATTTTCATCTTTATACATATGAATCAAGTAAAGTTAAATAAAAAAGGGTTAAAAGATGAACTAAGATTGATAGCTCTTTATTTCGTTTGCAGGAAGTCGACAGGTTGTCAGAAATGATGGAGAGGGTCATCAATACCGTCTAAGAAGCCCTCCCACCGAAGTCTGTCATTTCGCTTAAGAATAACATGTCAGTAAAAGGGAAATATTAAAATGACTTTCGACACGATATTAAAATAATGTTTAGATGCATCAGTTATTTAGGAAATGCTCAAATGGGGCCATTCCTTGTAAAAATGACGAAATATCTTGCATGTGTCACTTACATAAATGTCTGTGTCTATGAACTTAGAAGATAATAAAATATAAACCATACATTTGAAATAACAACAAAAAATCCCCTAGATATTGATATTAGCATAGTCAGTGAAATTGGAGGATACATTAGCATTATTAAAACAGCAGTGATATGTAGAAAAGTGGTACCCACCTGATATGGTATGGCATTATAACAGGTTTTTAAATCTTCACTTTTTATCCTACACATAAGTAATTTTCCCTATTTTAAAAAGTTCAAAAACCTCCACATGTTAAATACTATATGAAGTAATTTGTTGTTTATCAGGGCCAATCCATGGAAAACGGGAAAAACTATCATCAGAGCAGAACTTACGTGTCTATATCTATTAACTTACAAGTTCTTAAAATATAAACTATTTATTAAAATTAGCAAGAAAAATAGCTTTGATAATCCAGTTTTACAGTTTATTCATTTTAGGGTATAATAGAATAATCAAAAAGTCAATTATATTTACAAAACCTACCACCCACATGACATAGAATGGCCATGCGGTGTTTTCTTTTGAAAATATATTTGTTTCTAGGATGAGTAAAAACGAGCTTCAATTTTGACAGTTTCAGGGAAAAGATTGTTAGTTGTTCCAGTTTATTATTTTTAACTCAGTCTTACTGAAGAGTGAATATATACGATTTTTCTGTTTTCCAACTGATTTGAAAAGTGTCCAGTCCGGAAGTTGAATTCAAGGGTTATTCTTAAGGCTGTTATCAAGCGCTCTTCCCAACAAGCGCAAAACGTTTTGGCACGTTTAAAAATTAATTTTTTTAACAGAAAGATGTAAAATACGAAGTTCTGACTATGGAAGCGATTTCAACTAATCTTTCGACTAATTTTTAACACTTTCCAAAAAGTTGAAAACTGCTTATGCTTTCGGTTTGCATGTCCGTCTGTCCGCGCTCAAACTCACGTAACTATATTCTGATTGCCATGAAATATTTGGACGTTAATAACGTTTACCCTCGCACAAATCCTACTGAAAATGAAGTTTCTACCGATATTAGTTTATTCACGGGGAAAGTCAAAAATTTTCCATTACATTATGGTCTATTGAGAAAGAATAAATAAGTTTTAAAGATGTAACGCTTTGTCAAACACATTCAAATTTAGATTCATATACAAAGCGCACTAAAATATGCATTTTGTAAAGTAAGCACTAAAAAGAATTGTTATTATCCATTTTCAGGGCCACACAAAAGAATTTCATTTCAAAATAATAAAGGGAGGATTATTTGCGATAAATTTTAATAAAGGTAATCGATTTCACGTATAACCAAACTGATATACGTCGCTGAGGCTTACTATGAGTTATTTCATGCATAATAGGATGTGCATTACAGGGATACACAAAAGATTTCAAATAGTATATTCTATCCGAAGTACTGTATATAATGGATGATGGTTGTTGGATGGATAAAATGCCATTATGATATGCGCTTTTAAGTTTCACAAAATGTTTGCATATTATATGCTGCGTAAAAAAGCTAATTGTAACACAAATTAGATATATACAGGGTTACACAAAAGATCTTGGAAAATTTATTGAATATGAGCATGATTTACTTAAAGTTGGGCTTGAAATAGATTATGCATATTTACGTTGAAATGCATTCAGTTTAAAAAATGTTAGTATAATATAGATAAAGGATATACAGGGTCACACAAAGAACTGTATACATAGTTGCGTTTGGAATTGTGATATCTGGAAATGTAATTTGAGTAGTTTAAAAAGCATTTTCTTTTAAACTAAATTTTAGCAATGTACTTTCGTGTATTAAAGGAAGTACGCAAACTACAGGGTTAAACTAAAATATTCAAGTGTGTTTCCATCTATTAGTAAGATTTGCTGAAAAAATGAAAATTTCAACCAGTCAGGTAATTTATTGCTAAATTAATTTTCTTCATTATATAGTATATATATCAACCGACAGATCAAATACAGAGCTGTTCAAAAGTATTGGAATATATATCTGGCTGTGGACGGTAATATCTTATTTTCCTGGATAAAGAAGTTTTTTTTAAGATTCCAGGAAACCGCGGAAAGTGTTTCATAATCTATGCTTAACACATGATTTTTGTTACTTGTTCTAATAATATCAATAATAGCATTTCTCGAAAAAATAAGTCTTTTTTACAACAACATTGTTTGCACAATTATTTTCCTGGCATAACACATTCGAATGGTACTTACAAGACAATCGAAAACGGTTTTAGTTTGAAGTGTTAATTATCATGCACAGTTATTGTTCCAAAAATATTTAAGGAATTTGCAATGTGGTATATATATCGCGATATCATGTTTATGTCTGGTAAGGTGGAAAAAAATAAATTATTTTCACTTGCATCGTAATTAATTAATTTGTAAGACATAAATAAAACTAAACAAATACATATCTAAAATTAAATATAGACATCTTGTCATTCCCTATATTCCTTGTTTTTTTCTTAAATTTCTAATGAATACAGGTTTTGTATACAATAATAAAATTAGTATACAAACTAATAAAAAAGGTAAGTAAAAAATACTTACCAGTCCAAGGTTATTCGCCTTCAGAAAAAATCAGAACACTGTGACGAAATCTGAGTCAAGCAACGAAATCGAAACTTTGTTAAATAATCGATAGCTTCATTCTTTTTCTAATTATTTATGTGACACTTAAACTTACAAAACAGTTCTATTTACAGTATATACAAAAAAATAATTTTCGTTTAAATTCTAACAATCATATTTTGTTTTTTCTAGAAGGGGAGAAAGACCCCGCTTCTTCTTAACATCAGAAAAAACATTCTAATTCTGAAAACATTAAAAGTGGCTGTTACCAAAATTAAAAGAGAAAAGTTAATAAATGTTCATGGAGGCTTGTGTTTTTCAATATCCTCCCACCTTTGAGGTTCAGGTCTAGTGAAGCTCAAAACAGTTCTACAATTCAGCTGCTTCAGCTTTCTTCCAAATCGTGACCGGCGGTTGTCATCATCAGGCAACGAAGACTGGTGAATAGGAGCAGGATCGGTGGCATGGTCCACAGGTTCAATCGGAGTTGTAGAATCGGAAGTCTCAGGTACAGGATCATAACTAGGAGTGCTCTTCTCAGAATGCAGAATCAGAAGCATGGTCTACAGGTTCAGCTGGAGTTGTAGAATCTGAAGTAGGAGTGCTGTTCGCAGGCTCAACTACAGATGCAGTATCAGACGCAAGGTCTACAGGCTCAGGAACAGGCGTGTCATCTAGAGGAACAGGAATTCTACGAACTAAAAAAGGATGCAATAATTTATCATCAATTTTGAGAATATATAATTTTTTAATAGGTCTTAGAGAAGGTCCGGTTTTTGTTTTCATATCGTGCATTTTATCTTGGAGTTTCTGTGTCATAATCAACTGATTTTTTGACAAATTTCCTGCAGCCTGTCACTTGTTCTGAGTAGATTTGAATTTATTCTGTAGGTTTTCAATGTATTTTTCAAAATCTAAAGCTTTCTTTTCTGGTAGCTTTGAATTTATTTTATGCTGTAATTCACTGATCTGTTCTTCTTTGTTTGCTCTTTCAAAAGCTAAAAGTTTCTGCAATTCTTTAAGCATCAAAGCATGATCTGGCTGCTCCTTCTCTCGTTCTCTTTGTTGATTGCCAATTTTCCTTTTTAGATCCTGAATAAGATTTCCACACTTTTCTTTCTCTAAATGCCACTTATTTTCATTTTCAACAACAGTTCGTTCTAGATCTTCTTTTTTTTGCAATAATTTTTTACGATCTTTTCGAAAATTAGTTGTTACGATCTGTTCTAGTCAAAGCTCCAAGGCTTGATTTAAGCTTTATTTGTGATTTACAGACTTGCAGTTGACCTTGCAATTGAGAATTCTTATATTTCAGCTCTTTGGATTCCTTTTCAGCTTTGACATCAGAGAGCAAAGAAGCAGATGTTTCGTTGTATTTCTCTTTACGAGCATTTTCAGCTTTAGATTTCAAAACTTCTAACTCTTCTTTTAACTGTAGAATTTCGTAACTGTAGTTTTCCTTTATGTTCTTGCACCTTCTAACTATATTAATAATGCACCTACCTGACTAAACGTATAGCATTTTCAAGGAAATATGGCTTTTACTGCTTCACATTTATGGTATCGTTTAGATTCAAATATTGATAAAATTGCCAATAGCTTCCACTTTAATGTAAGTACTTTAAGTATCGAACACTTTAAGTATCGAACAAACAAGACCATTGTGAATTGCACATAGATAACAGTAAGTCACATGTAAAATTTTCAGACAAGTACTGTAACTTACGATTATGATATACAGTTACATTAACAAGAGAAATCGGTAACAAAATACATAAAACTGTGCATATTTTATTTCAGTATTACAAATTAAGTCACAAAAAGAAGATTTTACAGACTCGCTGTGACGTTATCTATATTTAATGTTTTTCAGTAATATATTTCGTAGCAGTTTTATCTTTAGAAGAAAAAAATTATTTCTTATTCAGTTATCTTATTTGTAATTGTGATAAATGTATCATCTTACACTGAGAGATAAAATAATTATGCATTTATTTTTTCAAATAAGATTGTATATAAAACTAAAATAATTTAAAATAATATATGATTTCTTAATTTATTAATAATAAAGCGGAATCGGTGTATTAGAAATCTGATGAATGTAATATCCAAATACTAATTGGTATGTAATTGAAAGAAGATATCTATAGAAGGATTTTTAAAAAGTTTGGGTTTTTATATTACATATACAGGGATCAGAGCATATAGGACAAATTTTATTGTTGTCCCCAATATATTTTATATACAATTTTAAAGAAACATTTTATAAAATATGCAATAAGAATATATCATGAAGTCTATTGATAAAAGTTACTGGTAGGAGCAATAAAGTTTGTCCTATATGCTACAACCTGTGATATGCAGGGCGAACCTCTGTGTTAGAAAATTCATAGGTTATATTTTATATATTTTTTAAACATTAATTAAAAATACATATTTTTCAAAATATATATTAAATTTTGACCCAAATGTGTTTCTTAAAAAAAGAGTCAATGAAAATTTTTCGTGGTGATATTTGTGTTCAGTGGATTAGTTTCATACAAAAGTGTACACTTTCATTTCAATCCAACTTTATTGCATTACAATGTAACTAAAAACATCAGCCATTATTTTACATGTAGAAAATAAAACAATATTGATACCATAATAAGATTTCTCTACATTATCGATTTGTACTTAAAAAAGTGCCACTTTAATTAGGATTACCCTGTATATGAAATAAATTTGTTTCTACACAACATAAAGATGCCGAAAAATTTATATTTTACGTGAATTTCCTCGATAGAAGTTTTAGACATTTATGGAATCATAAATTGCGGTCTCGTTAGGAAAATTTTAAAACGACAAATATCATAATTCAAAGAGCAATATATACAAAGAAGTGGTCTCGTAAATAAAATTAAGCGACGTTTCTAGAATATGTTAGAAATATTTTGTAGTATTTCCATATTTTTAGGATAAACATGGCATACTTTGAATAAAAAAATGTTTTTATACTTCATGAATTCAAACTTTAAGTAAAATATTCGAAAGGTACATTTTTTTAAATCTATCAAACATTTACGATAATTTAATTCTAATTACAAATATAATTACTCAGATATTAGAATAATCATTCTGAGCATTGAAAAAAAAATAAAAAAATTCAACGGAAAAATGAAAAAAAAATATATTGATTAAAAGAATTATTTCACATCTGTATTAAATAGAAATTATGGTATACTACTTGATTATCCTGTCAAAAAATTTCATTAAATTAAAAATCAAAAAGTTAAAACATATTCTAAAAACATATATAAATAAAAAGAGAATATCTGATTTTTAAAAATATAACTTTTTTTATCTTAAACATATTTTTATACTTCCTCGCTAAATATTGAAAAATATCTTTTTAGTCCAATAGAAATTTTTCGGCCATTGAGTATACTTTTATTCATAACAAACATTTATGAATTTCTAAATTCAGTATCATTCTATTATTCTTCCATTTTCTGCATCATTGACGAGGGGCACCTTTTATTAGTACACCTCCGTTTCCTCGATTCGCATCAGATAAAAGCTCTTGTCATTACCCAGGTAATATGTATTCTGATAAACCATGAGAGCAATCGTCTTTCTAACTAATAGGGCGTTGTACAATACGAAACTTAAGAGGAGATAAAGTACAGGTTATAAGTCCTTATAAATACTATTAGTAGTATTCGGGGAAAAAAAATAACAAAGAAATACGATACCTTATTATGTAAAATATAACTTTTATGTTTTTCAATCGCAAAGGATGTCTCATTCCCTACGCATAGTACAGCTCATATTCAAAATATTAGAATAATTACCTTTTTTTTAGAAATTGAAAATATCGTTTGGTAATTTAATGTCTTTTAATGAAAATATGCAAACGATATTTTTATTAAGAACTTATTGTTGATTAAACTTACTTGTTATCTTAAATTTAATATCATTTTTGAAAAGATTAATTGCAAAAAAAATTATTTTGAAAAGTCAAAATATTAGAATATTTATTCAAGTGGTTCAAAATATTAGAATATTTCACATTAATTCTCCTTTAATTATTACCAATTCTTAACTGGTGGCATCATTGATTAAATTCAGACTATTTTATTTAAAATCAGTATTCTTTTTTGCAGTTTGTTTCTTTTTCGTCTTAAAATGGGCCGTGTGAGTGATATTCCTGAATCTACTAAACTTCGTATGGTTGATTTGTATCGGCACGGTAAAAATCAATGTTTTATAGCGAATTATTTACATTGTTCGCAATCGAGCGTTAGTAAAATACTAACACAATATTCAAAAATTGGAAAATTTCAAAATAATCGCCGAAATGGTGGCCGAAAACCAAAAACATCTGCTAGGGATGACAGGAAACTGAAGTGTATAGTTAAGAAAAACCGTTTTAAAAGTGTGCGATTCTTGCACCGAAAATGGAAAGAAGAAGGAGTTGAAGTTTCTACATCGACAACACTAAGACGTCTCCATAAATTTAAATTTGAATCTCGTGTACTGAAAACAAAACCTCTCATGACTGCAAGACAAAAGCGTATAAGATTGAATTGGTGTAAATCAAGACGTTTATGGAGCAATGAAGATTGGAAAAATATATTATTTAGTGATGAAAGTATGTTTTGTGTTTCATATGGTAATCAAGGTATTCGAGTTTGGAGAATGAAGCAAGAAGCATTTGATAAAGAATGCCTTAAACGTTCCGTAAAATTTGCTGCTAGTGTCATGGTTTGGGGTTGTATGAGTGCAGAAGCACCTGGAAAGTTATGCATCGTCTACGAAAAGGTTAACTCTCTGATATATCAAGAAATTTTAGAATAATACATGATTCCATCATCAGAAGATTTATTTGAAGATGATTTCATCTTTCAATAAGATTTAGCGTCCCCGCATACCTCGGTGTCAACTAAGAATTGGTTCCGCCAACGCAACATTAAGGTACTTCCTTGGCCACCAAATTCACCAGATCTTAATCCCATCGAAAACTTATGGTGTATAATGAAGAAAAAACTTCAAGAAAATCCTCCTTCAAGTAAAACTGAGTTAGTGGCACGTATAAAGTCTATTTGGGCTAATATTGATAGAAATGTTTGTAAACACCTTGTATATAGTATGCAAGATCGATTGTACACTGTTATGAAAGCTAAAGGGGATGCTACAAAATATTAACTACCATTTACTTCATATTCATAAGGTAATATTGTTGCGTAAAATAAAATATTCTAATATTTTGAACCAATCTAAATTTTATTCTAATATTCTGGTGTGTTTAAGGAAGCTGTATACCTAATTTATTGTGCTGTATTTTATATTTTATAAATGTTAAAATCATATCTAAACATTCCAGATTTAATTTATAAGAAATTTAATTGCATTTACTTAGTATAAAAAATAAATAAATGACAAATAATTTTTTCTTATTACTTTTTCTCAATTATTCTAATATTTTGAATATGAGCTGTATTAGGAGGACCTTTGAATCCGATAGAAGGTTTTCGGCCATTGAGTAGACTTTCATTCTATGCAGAATTTTACGGCTTCTACATTCTGTTTCGTTGTGCCTCTTGTCCATTGTCTGCAACTTTGATGGAAAAAATTGTTTCTTCGAGTAGGATGAGATAATAGTCCATGTTATTACATATATACAATATATTATGATGTGCTTACCTTGAATTATTGGCCATGTTTATAGTAAAAAGCAATTTGTTTAAGTGTTCCAATGTGTGCAATGATCTTTCATGCAATACAGGAAGTCCCGAAAGGTCGTTTACAAACTTAACATGCTGGTCTGTCATATCATGATGAACAATATTAAATAGGAAACTAAGGGTCCCAAACGTCTTCCAAAGGAGATATGCGCTATTAAAGTTTAGGGTCCAAAAATTCAAATGGTTATAAAAAACAGAAAAATTGGTCGATTCGTTTGCGGTTTTCACTAAAACTATTCTTTATGTCAGTATTTTCCTGAAAATAAATTATAAAGATAAATTTTAAAAAATTTCGATAGAGGGCGCTTTAGACTTTGGAGTAACGATAAACTAATTTTTACCATTATTTTTTGCATCTCATTAAATTTTTTTAGAAGCTTAGACATAAACTTAAATTTTGAGCTCAAAATCTAAAACGTTGGAAGTGGTTAAGTAGCTCAAACTGAATTGTGGGGGAGATTTAACTTTCAAATGATTATAAAAAACGGAAAAATTGGTCAATTGATTAGCGATTTTCACTAAAATTATTCGTTATGTCAGTATTATCTTGAAAATAATTTATAAAAATAAAATTCAAAAAATGCCGATAGAGGGCGCTTTAGACTTTGGAGTAACGTACAACTATTTTTTTCAACAACAATTCCTTTGGAAGACGTTTGGGACCCTTAGTTTCCTATTTAATATTGTTCATCATGATATGACAGACCAGCATGTTAAGTTTGTAAACGACCTTTCGGGACACCCTGTATGTGAAATATAACTTATGAGTATGTTTGTGATACTATGCAAATATAAGCTATAAAAAACAACTGAGTTTTTCTATAGTTATCATGGTGAGGATATTTTTGCAATGCTATGCAGTGGGACAAAAGACTTTTGCAAAATTTTGATTTATCACATATTCAACTAATTGAAGTATTGCAATTATTATTATTATTATTGTTATTATTATTATTATTATTATTGTTGTTGCTGTTGTTGTTGTTTATGTTGTTGTTGTTTATGTTGTTGTTGTTATTTTGTTAAAACGTTTGGAATTAGGGCAAATTGGGTAAAGATACCGGAGTTTTTGATTTAATTGTTTTTAAAATCGCCAATTAATTTTAATTGTTATTCATTGGTTTCTTGTTAAAGTTTTCTCTTTTATGCATGATTTAAAACATTTTTCATTTTTCAAGTATTCTATAAAGCATCGAAAATTTTGCTCGTCATCTTACTCCAAGGTATGGGTAAGCGGCATCCAGCGACCATTTATGCTTTGCAGAACGGGCAAGTACATGTACTTTCTAAAAACATCAGATTTATTTTTCTGGTATACACTCTAAAAAATAAAAGTGTAAATTTTCACACAAAAATGTGCAAATCGATGATACAAAAACGATTTGTTTATATGAGTAAAATTGTGTGTAAATTGCCAGACTACACGCCTAATGTGTAAATTTCGAAATACACATTTCAGTATGTAATATGATGACAACACTAAGTGTGTAAAAGTTATTGTGATCACTCATGAAATACCCACATTAATGTGTAAATTGCGCAAGAATACACATATATCTGCGTTATATTGTTACTCATTGATCTCTGTAATCTTCTGTGATTACACTGATAAATATATATTACGCAAAAAACACATATTATTGTGTTATTGTCATTTACACAGTTCTTTGCGTAATATGCAAAATACGCATATTCGATGGAGGTTCAATAATTATTGCGTCTAGTGTATATGAAATATCTGTACTGCAACGGGTTGATAAAGAATATCGATATAATTATGCTTAATTTCAGAACCGTAGCTGCAATATTCATATAGTTTTGTAGGGAGTAGTAAAAGTGGGAGGGGGGGTAGTTGAAAGTCTGATTTTTAGCTTATGGGGCTAGTTTTGTGATAGTGGATGCGATAAAATAGTGTTGTTTGGACTCGGGATCATAGTGATGTACACACTTCTCATCCACTATCACAAGTGTAGCATCATAAGCTCCAAATCAGCCTATCACACTCACTCCCCTCCTCTTAAAAACTCCCTATAAATAGGTTTCTAGAACTTTACCCCTCCCTTTAAAACTATGCTACTATAGCAGCTACGGATCTAAAATTCAGCATATAGCCATTTAAGACATTAGTTTTTGATATTCCTCATCAACCATCATAGTACAAATATTACTTCTCTGTTAGTGGGGAAGTGTGGGACACATTGTGACATTTTCAATTTCTTTAATTATAAAATTGATTCTTCAAATTATGTTGAGTAAAGTTGATTTTATTATTTTTGTGAAAAGTGTCCCATTCCTCCCCACTCTCCTCTAAATATACACATAAAAACTGCTATTTTATTTTCTATATTCTTCCTTGCTTTTTTAATTTTATATTTTCCCCTCATTTATATATTATTCAGAACATGCAATTAAAAATTAAGATAAAGAAAAATAAATAATTAATGATAGATTTTAGACTAATCAGATGGAATAATCATAGTTGGTAAACTTGCAATTTCCACACTTTTTATTTTCAGAGTTCAGACTCAATTTTTCATTTTTTATTTTTCAGACTCAAGATACAAAATCAGTTATATTGAAGGTACTGTGTTACATACAGTTATAAAAGTAAAATTTAAAATACTATAAAAAAAATAGAAAAAATGTATATAAACTTCATCTCCCACACACACACACACACATATTACCTGCAAATATTTTAGCTGATTTGTTTATATATACATAAATCACCTATATTACATGTTGAATTGTTTTCTTTTCATAAATATTCATTATTACAAAGAATTTGCCATATAAAATATTATCAGGACTATCAAAAAAGCTTTTGAATCATTAAAGTAACATCTTTTGCATTAAATTTATATTTAGAAATTTGTGTCTTAAAAAAGGAAAAAAAAATACAAATATATTTTAACATTAATGAAATTAATCCTATCTTCATAAATGAAAATTTCAGATATTCTAATTAATATTTTAGATATGAAACTAATGTATATTTATATTTATGATCCATAGTAAAAAATAAAACAAGAAATACTGTGTCTCTATCCAAATATCAATTGACTCTTTCGAAGTTAATGCTCGTAGAATTTATTTGATAATTACACTTGTGTCTTAAGTGTATAAAACTCACCCGGCGGCGGGCATTTATGTAGAGGGGGTGGGAGAGAATGATAAGTTCGATTTTGAATATTCATTATGACACAACTGTTATAATTTTTTATATACATGCAATCATATGTTTTGTATCACATGAGTTCTGTAATAATATGCAAAATTGGAATGGAAAAATGCATATTTGAAGAAAAAGCCATTACTTTAATATAAATTTTCTTTAGAATTTTTGATCTGGAGTTATTTTAAATCAACGTATTTGCGCCCTTTTGCAGTTTACTTCTGTGTATTTTTATTAATTCTATAATTAACAAGAAAAAATTATGTGTTCTTTACTATGACTATTTTAGTGGAACATAGTTCTTCCGATGTAATATTTTCAAATTAAAACACAGCTGAAAATTTAATGTAATTAAGATAAAAAATGAAAAAATTAATCTCTCAAAATGGAAATGTAACGTAGAAACTCAAAAGTAACGCTATAGTTTTAATCGATGATAAACTTAGTTAACATTATAAGTTTTAATAATTAAAAAAAAAATTCAATAAATAAATAAAACTCAGATGAATTGTTTAACTTATAAATCAGAATATATAATTTATAGATATGGTATACATTTGTATAATAGTTTATGAATAAACTATAATATCTTTCACACAACTGAACCAAAATTTAACACCTCACCCCCCCCCCCCCAAAAAAAAAATGATGTTAATGTTTATTTTGCTACTGTTAACATACATTCATAAATTCTTTTTAAGATGAAAATTTTTCAAGAAATAAATGACTTTAGATACAACTGTTGTTATTTTAATAGACATTTATCAGGAGTTATGTAATGTTGACATTTTTTAAGGCAAGTAAATTATACGTGTAAAAAATTCTTATACGTAAAAAACAATCCAACATGTATCATATACATTTATACATAAATAGAAACAAACCAGATAAAAAAAATTGGAGGTAATACGGACGTATGACATTACATACCTTATATTTTATAAGAGAATAACTTATTATATACTATATTTTTCTGAACGAGAGCGCCTGGAATCAGCTGGACACACCATTTGTTTTCAACTTAAACATTTTGAAGCCAAGTCAACGAAGATTACGGTTTTAGTTTTGTATGCTAGATTCGCGTCTAACTTGGGGTTGAAGTAGTTCCTGAATACAACCATCAATTGCACTGCGAACTGAAGTTAAACTAAAATTACAAGTTAAACTTTAAAATGGATAAAAGTTTACAAGCTACCAGACGGCTCAAATAATTTAGGGTAAAATCAAGCATACTTATATTTGATGTGCAAAATGTATAAATAACTCAGGATACGAATTTAGAATTATCTTAATTACGTGAATTATATTTAATATTACATATTAAATGAATTCGGAATAGTTTTTAGATTTTACTGAAGATTAAACTACTATCCTTTTAATTAAGGGGGGGGGGAGGCAGCAAAAAAGAATACCAACAGTACAAAAAATATAATTTAATTTTATGAATAAGCATAAAGTGGGATTATATCTCTCTTATAATGCCTCGTTATGAAGTATTCCTAATGTCGCTTTAAGAATGAAATCTAGCACTATTACTGAAAATTACAAGTAAAATTGTGAAAAAGAGCAGTCTGTGCGATGGCTGAAAAAATTACGATTTAATCAAAACCTATAATTATACAATCAAGCATTCTTATATTTGATGTACATATTTTAAAAGGGAATTCGGAAAACGAAATTAAATTTTACTAATTAAATGAATAAAATATTACATTACATGTAACAAAATATTTGTTACATTTGTTACAGGAGTCGAGATTAAATTTTTTTAACTTCTTTTAAATGTTCACGTGCTGCTGAAACGGGGAGAGTGAGAGAGGTGTTCAGAGTATCTTATAAAAATATATAAATATATTAATTTATTACTTAAAAATACTGTTACAGCAAAGCAATGACACCATGATATTTATGGAATGGGTTTACTAAAATAAAAAGTGTAGCTCTGAATAATATATAAGCCCTCCTATCCCTTTCGTAACGTCTACTTTAAAATTCACGCATTTATAATTTTTTCAACACAATAATTAGTGTAATTTCAGGAATAATCTACATTTACATATTTTTATGAGTTTATGCACTGATAACAAACTTACAAACTTAATGCCACAAACTAAACACACATTAAAATAGGTATTTTTTATGACAAGTGGGTGACTTTAGAAATTTACACTCTTACCTATGTGTATATCATTATGTGTAAATTACAATAACGTACCAATTTGTGTAAATTCAGATATTTTTCAGCATTTACACATTTGTTTATGTTTTTCAAGTGATAACAAAATACACACTTAGTTTGTTAAGCTAAAATACACATAAAAACAGGTAAAACTTTGCAAAAAGTGGGTAATTTTCATGTTAGGTGTGTAATTTTAGGAATTTACACACATATATATGTAAATTTGTCTAATTTACACTTTATTTTTTAGAGTGTATAAACTAAACTTTATGTATGCAAATAGAGACTAAAATTTGCATTTGTAGATGGATGACATGAGAAGGTGTACGCCAAAATTCATTGTTTTTACTCTAAGATCTGTAATGAAAAATCGGTTCAAAAAGACGAATAAAGATTTCTGCCAGGTCTAATAACTTTTTTAAATGTGACGTACTGTTAATATCATCAATAACAACTACAGGAAAAAATTGCATAACTAATGTATCAGTGAGTTCCATCTGTCACAAACTTTACATTTTTCAATGCGTGTCTCCTTTCTTTTTTTGCTAGCACTATAATGTACGTATCATCTTAATTATCAATAGTATTGATTGCCTAGCGTTTTAATATTTAAGGACTTTCTAATAAGTTATATATGTTTATTTCATAGATGTGTATTTTTCATATTCATACTATATCACATTTGCATCAAATATCGCATCTATTAAAACACAGATGGTGTAAATTTTACAAATGAATAAACAACCCAGTTTCAAACTAATCAGAAAGAATATTTTTATTTGTTTCTTTTTTCCATCTTTTGATTTCACTCTAGACGTATATAGAGCTATATTGAAAAAATAAACTTAATGAAAGAAAAAGTATTAGCTTAATAAAATGCACTGCGATTGATTTAATTCTTCCGGATATTAAAGTATTCTTTTTTCAGCAATAAAAGCATGTTATAGGAAAAGAGAAAAAAAAAAATAAAATGAAATCTCGGCGTTTAACATAATAAAAGTTGCTGGCAATAAATATATTTTATGCTTCGAGGAACATTCTTTTGAGAAGAGATCCTTATAAAAAATATTTTTTATGTAACTTTGGCACAGAGTCAAGTAAGTAAAAACATCCTTTCAATATTTCATTTTCCTTATTTTAACATATTATTTCTCTATTTTTATTTCAATAAACATTTTATGAGATTGAATTTAAAGAGAAAAATAAGCATTACTGGAACTGAATTAAATGTTGTTGTTTTGTCAATAAATAGTATTCTTACTGATAATTTACCTGTTGTAGTTTATTGAATACAATAATAAACTTTACTAGAGTTTGAAAAATATAATGTATAATAATCCATCCCTATACAGCTGTTGGAAATACGTTGAATGTTTTAAAATTGTAGCCAGAGAAAAATGATGAAGACTACTGGAATTGTTAACGAAGAATAAAACAATATGAAATAGTTATTTAATATGATTATCAGATTTAGTTCCAAATATTACCGACAAAGAGTACTTAAAAATCTCAGACTGTAAGAATGCTTAGTTTAGGCATCCTATTTCAAAATGAAAATATTATTTTTAGGACGTTTTAATAACTAATCCAAAAGACAGTTTAAATAGAAGTGATTTTTGATCTATTTTCATACTTTTGATTATGATATTTTTGTGATATTATGATACAATGCAGTGCCATCTATCAGTTATATAATGAACAAATACAGAAGACGTAGTAAAGAAATTCGTGTTTTCACGTGTTTCCTCCAGCAAAAATAATTTCAAGGAGTGTAATCAGTTGCTTACTATTGAATACTTTAAACACACCGAGAACATTTTTATAAACCACGTATAGTCTTTAGAACGCTAAAATTACTAAATTTATATTTATCTAATTTTATAATTTCTTCACGTTATTGCATACAAAATATGCACCAAGTTTATATCGCAATTTGCCGAGAGACAAAGTTTACAGATACACAGACAGATTGAAAAACAGGTGGAAGGCAAATTATTTTTCTAAAAATATGTTTTTCGGAATCTCCAGTACCCGAAAAGTGTATGTTCGTCAACAAACATTTTTCGAATTTTAAAACAATTATAAGAACTCTATACTACGTATGATGAGTAAGTAAAAACATATCTATTTTTAAGTCGTAAAACAATAAGAAAACGCACTTCTACCAATTAAATTTAACAATATATACTATAGATAAATATTTTTGTGTGTCCCTGTAAATAAACAATAAATTATACGCGTACAATATTCTACAGTGTGTTGCAGTGCACATCCGGGACGTATATAAATTTCAGCTTATTTAAAACTGTGTAATATCATTAAAATATATCGTAAACGATTTCATTGCATAAGCCGTGATGCACAGGAGTTTATTTGAGTAACTGTGTAAATGAGCTGGCAATGCTTCACACTTCATTTTCAGTATCAAACATTTCTTATTATCCCAATAACAGATATAAATTTCTTTTAAATCTGAGTATATTTTCGGAGTCTGACAAAAATGCAAGCAAACAGACGGACAGACAGACCGACGGATGGGCAGAGATACAGACACAAAGACAAAACTATTTCCTTATAATTTTTCAATTATTCTGGGGTGTTTTAATACAAGAGTGTAAGTTTTACAGCGTGAATAAATCTATTTTGAAACACTCTCTATGCATCTTTTCACGATGTTAAAACCAGCAAAAAAAAAATGATTTATTATTTCAAAGCACCTATTTTATAAGAATATATTATACTCATAAGTTTTAAAAAAAGATTCTAAAAATGAATCTTCCCTTAAGATATTTGGATTTATGCTTCCTTTCAATAAGATTATGAACTTTTAAAATCGTCTTTCGCCTTCCAGATATGGAACGTTGAACTGAAAATGAATTTCTATAGCTATAGAGAGGAAATGGTTTAGGTATATATTTTTTTCAGTAAAACATTATTCAACCTTAAAAATTCGTCATCTTTTAAAATGGTATCCGCTATTCTTCCTATGTTACAATAATAAAAATAATTACATTTTAAAACTAAGTTATTGGAAAATACTTATAATGATAACATTTATTTGCAAAAAAAAAAAAAAGTTTTTTTTATGAAAACATATTTACATAGTTTAATTAAATGTCAAATAAATAAAGAAAAATCAAATAAATGTATAACAAATTAAACAATCAAGAAAATGATGTATCAAGGGTAGATTATGAGTCATTTTCCAACCCATTCAAATTTGTAATAAAATGGCTCTAAGTAAAAATATAAGTAAATAAATAAATAAATAAACGCATAACACATTTGAAAACCCAATTTCAACAATTGCTGCCTATAATAAGCAACATATCCGAGTTATTTTGTGCTTTCCTATATGTAATCAATACATTTGTATGTATTTTATGCAGTAAAATAAAATTTAGTCTATTTAGGAAACGCAAAGTGATTGAATATTCCCGTTAAGCAATTTTCGTCATTAAAGAGAAATGTACACAAATTATTTTGTTCATCTTGTATATGACCTACAAAATTCATACACACTAGTAATATAAATAAATTTGTTTTATTTAAAAATCCATATCACAGTTTAAAACTCAACAAATTATAGCTCATAGACAGCATTTTTAATGAATTCTTTTTTTTGTGCAAAATTATTGAACAATAAATGTTATACGCATCCTACTTTGTATAATAACATTTATGATTGTAAAAATACTAAATTTTTATTTATATTTTTAAAAATATATGAATATATCTGTATATAATCTAAGAAAAATAATGTTGTAAATGTCTTTAAATTTCAAAACCACTAATTCAGCCAAGTTATGCATTATTTTCATCGATATCCTAAAAAAATATGTTTCCTTCAAGATTTAATGTATGTTAATAACAACCGTATATAGATTTAGTGTAATGCGGTTTTGACGTAGAATGAAAAAAAATAGTTGAGCATGGCGTGGAATGAAAAACAGATAAGAAAAATTTAATGAACGGAGGCAATATTTATTCAATGTATCATACTGTAAAAAGTATTATAATTTTCAATTCACACTTTATGAGATAATTTTTGAAAGCACTGTTGCTCTAAAATCAAATTGGAAGAAAAAAAACGCAAAATCAGTTTGTTTTTCTATTGTGTGCATTATACAACCAATTGAACCAAGAGTTTCCCCAGAAAAACAATTTTTGCAGATTTCTTAAAGACAGCAGGTTGGAAATTTTACAGCAACTGTGTTAGCAGATGTAGTACTTAGTGACTTTTCCTACAACTTATGTTGTAACGTATATCTGTGCTGTGAAGTATGAAGCAATTTTTCCCGTTACGTGCACAACGCAGCCAAATGATCCACGATTTTCCCCAGGCAGCAGACGTTTTACAGCACTCTTAAAGACAGCAGCTTATACATTTTAGAGTACCTGAGTTGGCTAGGGAGTTACAAGAAGCTTTTTGTGGTAAAATACTGTGATTTTTCCAACAATTTATTTTTTAACTTTGAAAGCATCCATGCTGTGAAGTAAAAATCTTTTTTTTAAAGCGCACATTGTGCAGCCAATAGAAAATTGACTTTCTCTAGACATGAGAAGTTTTACAGAACTCTCGAGGACAGCAACTTGCAGTGATTTTACCTAAAATTGATACAATGATTTTTCCTACGATTTTTCAGGCATCTATGCTCTGAAATCGAATTTAAACACAAATTGGTGTAAGAGTAGAATGAATTCTATATCATGCACCTCGCTGCTAATACCACCGGGATTTTCCTCATACATGAGAAATTGTACAGCATTACTAATACGAAAACTTGCAAAAATTTTACGGGAAGTGTCAGCCGGGGTGCCTAATTCTTTTATTGTGTACTGTGCATATTTTTTCTATCACATGCGATACATCCTTCATAAAATCACACATAGAAAATTATTTGACTTTAGCTGTAGCAAAAAAAAAAAAAAAAAAAGATGAATGATTAAAAAATATTTTTATGTATTAACTTTAATTTATATTGCATTCTTATTTTCAAAAAGTTTTCATTTCTTTTATCTTAATTTTGCTCTTTAAACAAATACTTATTTTAGAACATATAATTAAATTAAAACTATTTTCATTCGAGAAAACGTTTGAATTTGTAGCCTCCATGAACTTGTAAAGATTCCGTTCATTTGTTGGCAGCAAAAAGGCAGACGATATTGTTGTTATTAAAAAAGAATAAAAATGTTGTTTGTTGTTGATATGCTGAAGGCGTTCTATTTATTATTATTTTACAAGTAATTTAATATAGTAAAATTATTTTAATTAGTTTTTTTGATATTAAGTAAAATATAATGATTTTAATCAATTAATTATTTGATACGCGTAAATAGAAATAAGCGCAATACCGGGCTCTCTTACAAATTCTGGTGACCCTGCTTTGGACATTAACGCATTGAAATATGACTCAAGAATCAACGAAAACGTCTACAAATTCGATTCTTGAAGCAAACAAGGTTCCTGAAGCAAACAAGGTAAGCGTCAAATTTCCTCCATTCTGGGAAGATAATCCTGAAATATGGTTTTTCCAAATTGATGCTCAGTTTTCACTTGTAAATGTTATAAATGAAGAAACAAAATTCAATCATCTAGTGGCTCAATTAGACACTAAATACATTGAAAATATATGGGATATTATCCAAAGTAATCGGGATGATAAATATACCGCCGCTAAAGAAAGATTTTTAAATACATTTAAAGAGAGTGAGGAAAAATCACTAAAGAAATTGCTTACAGGAATTTCATTGGGTGATATGAAGCCAAGCCAACTACTGCTTAAAATGAAATCGCTCAGTGGAAATAACATACCAGAAAAGGTGTTGAAAACTTTATTTCTTGATAAATTACCAGAGTCAATAAAAATATTCTAATTGTAAGCAGTGAAAATTTAGATAATCTATCACTAATGGCAGATAAAATTTTTGAAATGAGCTCTTCAACAGAAATTTATTCTGAGAGTTCAGATTCTTCTGTTATGAGTAAAATACTTGAGAAAATTTCTATGTTGGAAAACCCGATTTCGGCATTAAAAATTGAGAGGCAATCCAGAAGTAAAATTCGGAAATCTGGTACTAAACGAAATAAAAGTAGAAGTCAATCGAGAAAACGATTTAATCCAAACGGGAAATATTGTTACTACCATTTTAAATTTGGTAATCAGTGTTATCCTAATAAATGTAAAAGTCCGTGCAGCTGGAAAAAATCGGAAAACTCCGATCAGCAGTAGTTTTAGCGGCAAATTCTCCTGCTGAAGAATTTAAAGATTGCCGTAATTACCGTTTATTTGTTAAAGACAAAACAACCGGTTTACGCTTTCTTGTTGATAGTGGAGCTGATTTATCAATTATTCCTGCTTCATCCAAACATAAAATATGTACTAACTCTTTCAAATTGTATGCAGCAAATGGTTCAATAATTCCTACATTTGGTTTCAAAATTTTAACACTAGATTTAGGCTTACGTAGACAATATCAATTTCCTTTTATAATAGCAAAAGTAGACAAAGCAATTTTAGGTGCAGATTTCCTTAATAAATTTAAATTGCTTATTGATATACATAATAAAAAATTAATAGATGGTGTTACTAACCTTTTTGTTAAAAGCGATGTTATGTGTGTATCAAGTGCTGATAGCATAAGTAGAACTGACAAAAATTCTGAATATGCACATTTGTTATTACAATATCCTAATTTAACGAAGGCAAATCTTTTAATATGTAATTCCAAACACAATGTAAAGCATTATATTGATACTAAAGGTTCGCCTGTCTATTCAAAACCTCGCCCATTAGACTCAAAAAAAAAAAAAATTAGCAAAACAAGAATTCAAGTTTATGTTGGATAATTATATAATTAGACCATCCAAATCACCATGGTCTAGTCCACTTCATTTAGTTAACAAAAAAGATGGAAGTTTAAGACCGTGCGGGGATTACAGACGCCTTAATGCTCGAACCATTCCCGACCGTTACCCTATTCCCAGAATAGAAGATTTTCATCATACATTAAAAGGAAAGAAAATATTTTCAAAAATTGACTTATTTAAGGCCTATTTTCAGATACCAATTGCAGAAGAAGATAAGCAAAAAACATCGATAATAACGCCGTTTGGATTATTTGAATATAATGTGATGAATTTTGGATTACGGAATGCTCCATCTACGTTTCAGCGTTTATTAATGAAGTATTTGTCGGATTGGACTTTGTTTTCCCATATTTAGATGATATTTTAATAGCTTCTTCAACGGAAGATGAACACACAGAACATCTAAAATTAGTTTTTTCAAGATTGGATCAATATGGTCTTCGTTTAAATATTGCAAAATCAGTTTTGGGAGTAAACCAGTTACAATTTTTAGGATACATGATTACTCCTGAAGGTTCAAAACCCCTTCCAGAAAAAGTAGAAGTAATTAAAAATTATAAATTACCGGAAACAATCCATGAATTACGAACTTTCCTTGGTCTGGTGAATTTTTATAGAAGATACATAAAAAATGCTGCTGAAAATCAAGCACCACTTCATGAATATTTAAAAGGGGCGAAAAAGAAAGACAAAAGAAAAATTTCGTTGACAGATGAAACAAAAGAAAAATTTGAAAAATGTAAAGAAGACCTAGCAAATGCTGATTTATTGACCTATCCTAATCCTGATCTTCCATTATCTCTCTTTTGTGATGCTTCTGATTTTGCCATTGGTGCAGTTTTACAACAGGCTGCTGGAAACCATTAGCCTTTTTTTCAAAAAAATTAAGTAATGCTCAGAAAAGTTATAGTACCTATGATCGAGAATTACTGGGAATATATTTTTCTGTAAAGCAACTTAAACATATGTTAGAAGGAAGACAATTTATAATTTATACAGACCATAAACCCTTAACATTCGCCTTTCAGCAAAAAAATGAAAAAGCTTCGCCTAGACAGTTGCGTCATTTACAATATATATCACAATTTTCAACAGATATTCGACATATTAGTGGAGTAGAAAATACAGTTGCAGACACATTATCCAGAATACAATCGATTTCTACAATAGATTATGACAAAATTTCTGATGGGCAGATTAATAATGAAGAACTTACAAAATTACGTTTAAATCCATCTTTAAATTTCAAACAATATCCTTTGGATTCAAGTAAACTTCTTTGGTGTGATATTTCAACTTCCAAAATCCGACCATTTATTCCTGAAGCTTTTAGAGAAAAATTTTTAAGAAAATCCACAATTTAGCTCATCCTGGAGTGAAAAATACAGTAAAACAAGTAGCTTCAAGGTTTATTTGGACAAACATTAGGAAAGATGTTAATCAGTGGGCAAAATCCTGCATTGATTGTCAGAGAAACAAAATTAGCAGACATACGCATTCTCCATTTGCCACTTTCGAAGAAACAGATGAACGATTTAGTGTCGTTCATATTGACATCATAGGTCCACTAACACCGTCTGAAGGAAAATTATACTGCCTAACCTGTACTGACCGCTTCACATGTTGAATAGAAGTAGTTCCTCTAGAAAATGTGACGGCGCCAACAGTTGCTCGAGCATTTTATGATCAATGGATTTCTCGCTTTGGCATTCCACATCGTGTAATCACGGATCGGGGAAAACAATTTAGGTCAGAATTATTCCACAATTTAAGTATTATTTGTGGTTTTAAATTGAGCCCAACAACAGCCTATTATCCACAGTGTAATGGGAAGATAGAACGAATCCATCGTACTTTAAAAGCGGCAATTAGAGCGCAAAATACAATTAAGTGGACTCAATCATTACCTACAGTACTATTGGGATTGAGATCAGCTTTACGTGGTGATACAAATTTTACCATTGCACAAATGGTCTACGGAAAAACTCTCATTCTACCAGGAGAATTTTTTCAACAACCGAAAACTATTATCGACACAGAAACCTTTGCTAAAGAATTGCAGAAACAAATGGAAGAATTAAAACCTTTTAAAACTCGCCGACAGCCTTCTCAAAAAATTTTTGTTCATAAGGACTTGTACAATTCTAGCCATGTATTCATACGCATTGATCGGGTTAAAAAACCACTCGAACCTGCTTATGATGGACCCTTTCCAGTTGTCAAAAGACACGAAAAGTATTATACAGTAAAAATTAAGGAAAGCGATATCAACATATCCATAGATAGATTGAAACCTGCTTATTTATTAACAAATGATGAGAACACGCCTTATCACGAGTTACCGGATAACCAACTACCTGTGCCTGTGCCATCAATAATCAAAAATGAACATTCAGTATTGCCTGATAAAAATGTTCGTGAGAAAACTACACGCTCTGGTAGACAAGTAAGGTTTCCGAACGTTACAGAGACTAATTATGTACTTTTTTATATTTTATTTAATATATTATATTTCTATTTTATATTTCTGTATATATTATATTTGTATCGTAACTATGTTACTGGGGAGGGAGTAATGTAGCCTCCATGAGCTTGTAAAGATTCCGTTCATTTGTTGGCAACAAAAAGGCAGACGATATTGTTGTTATTAAAAAAGAATAAAAATGTTGTTTGTTGTTGATATGCTGAAGGCGTTCTATTTATTATTATTTTACAAGTAATTTAATATAGTAAAATTATTTTAATTAGTTTTTTTGATATTAAGTAAAATATAATGATTTTAATCAATTAATTATTGATATGCGTAAATAGAAATAAGCGCAATACCGGGCTCTCTTACAAATTTAAGAGGTGAAAATGATTATATATTAATAGAAGAACTTCATTTTAAAACCTGTGGCAATTATATTTCCATTTTCACATTTTCCATTTGAATATTTTATAATTCAAGAGAAGTAGAAAAGTTTTCAAAAAGAAAAGTTTTTAATTTAACATTAAAAAATATTTCTAATAGAAATTGAAGAAAGAATTAAACACATCCCTATGTTGTAAATTGTCTTCAAATTAAAAAGAGAGAGAGGATATGAAAAAAACAGCTTGCGTTACTCTGTCTCTTTGCTCAGTTTTGCTTTTTCTGGCTTGTTGAGTTTTGCACTGATGAAGAATCTCGATAGTAGGTTCAAAATAGCTGTTTGCTATCTTTTCATAGATTATTTGTGCATTTATAATCGTTGTTTTTCTATCTTTAAACATTTTTGCACAAAGGCTTCATTTGCTGTTTTAAGTTAAATATATGTCTCCTTTTATAATCTTTTACATAATATATATATTTGTTATTTTCTGTAACTACAAATGAAAAATTATTAATTTAAACATATGAATATTTATTTATTTATTAGAATGATTGAATACCGTTATATTTTCTAGATTATAATTTAGATTTGCTTACGACCGTACCATTTTATATCGTACTTTATTAAATCTTTAAACCATATCAGATAGCAGGCAATATTTCCTTCTTTTGAAATCATTAAATGTATTGGCAGTTTTATTGATTTATAACAACAATAAAAGCAAATCAAACGGCACAGATAATAAAATTTCTACGATCAGCCTTGTTTTCTTTTTATCATATTTCTTTAGACACATTTCGTTCCTTGAATGTCATAAACTCAATCGCAAATGTTTGTATATTCAGACAGAAGAAAGGGAAGCTACATTTTTTTAAATTCATGATTACAACATTACTATAAATTTCAAAAGTTCTGCAAAATATTAGTTGTTTTTGATGGAAAAATGTGCAATAAAAGGAATTAATCATGCATAATAAAAAAAGAATTGATGTATAAGAGAATAATATATATTTTATGTGTATTTTCTTTGCATAATATAAAAGTCGTGACATACAAGAGAAAAACTTTCATTATAACTTTTTCTGTACATCTGAAAGATAGTAATACTATTTATAATGCAAAAGAATTTACAAAACAAGTTTAATGTCTTTTTCATTATTATTGTTATAACAAGATATGTGTTATGTATATATATATATATGTACCGACATCATACAGCAAGAAATTGCAGTGCAGATATTAAAAATATCTAACAGTTCATTTTTATTTTGCTTTTTAGTTTAAATCAATAAAATTTTTATGTTGAAATATTGAATTTTTATTGGTTTAAAAAAACAGTCAATTTATGACTTTTGCACAATCACTAAACCTATGTTTTTGCTTACTTCGTAGTTCTGACTTCAGTTTGCTAAAATTTCTTTTTTATGGACTTTGGTATGGGTAAATTTGTGTATTGAATCATGTTTTCTTTAAAATACATGACTTTATTGATAAATTGTCATAATATACTAAAGTATACGTGTATGTGTCATATTATTCCTTATTTAATTTTCTGATATGAATGAGCCATTTATAATTCACTTATTTTGTTGTATTCTCAAGTTAATTATTGTTACAAATTTCGTTTTGAGTTCATATAAATTTCAATTTTTTTTAAAGATTTTATTCCAATTGTCATTTGAACTTGAAAAGTTAAAGATTGACAGTAAACCTATAAATCATTCACAGCATTTAGAGAATCGCTAAGAAAAAGTTTCAAAACTAGCTGTTTCTAATCTGCAGACATCCATCCTTTTAAGCTTTCAATAAAACAAAAGAAACTAGTCGGATATGGCAATCCCAAAATTTGCTTCTACCTCACATATGTTAACACTTCTGGAAAAATGAAATATAGTAGTGTCACCGGGTAGGTAATTTACACCGAAATCTAATCCGCAGCTACTTTTTTCAAGGTCTAACTGAATATGAATTTTCATGAAAATCCTTGTATTAGTATTTGAGATAGAACCATTGCAGAAATCATAAAAAGAAACTGGATAGAAGCGTCACCTGTTGACTAATTTACTCGAAAAACTAAAGAATACTAATTTATTTTCAAAAGCTAACTGAATTTGAAATTTGATGAAAATTCGCGCATTAGTTCCTGAGATAGAGCTATTGAGACAATGATGAATAACGCCGCATAGCAGAGCCATCTTGTAAGAAATTTACTCCATAACTTGAAGAATACTAATTTATATCAAGGACTAACTGAATCTGAAGTAAGATGAAATTTCATGCATTAGATCCTGAGATAGATCTATTGCGATAATCATGAATAATGCGGCATAGCAACGCCATCTATTGAGCTATTTACTCTAAAAATTCAAGAATACTAATTTACAAAAGGGGCTAGCAGAATCTGAAGTTTGATTAAAATTCGTGCATTAGTTCCTGTGATTAAGCTATTGAAATAATCATGAATAGTGCCACATAGCAGCACCACATATTTAGCGATTTATTCCAAAACCTGAAGATTACTAAATTACACAAGGGACTAACAGAATCTAAAGTTTGATGATAATTCGTGCAGTAGTTCCTGAGATAAGACTATTGAAATAATGAAGAATAATGCCGCATAGCAACGCCACGTGTTGAGCAATTTACTCGAAAACCTGAAGGATACTAATTTATATCAGGCGCTAACTGAATCTGAAGTTGGATGAAAATTCATGCATTGGTATCTGAGATTGTGATAATTACGAATAATGCACCAATGGAGCACCACCTGTAGAACGATTTGCACCAAAACTAATCAGCAAAATGCTATACCCATTATTAACTAAATCAAAAGTAAAAAAAAAATGCATGCAATAGTTTTTGAGATATAGCTATTGTGGAAATTGTGAACAATGCCGCATAGAAGTACCACATATTGAGTGATATACACCAAAAGATAATCAGTTCTAGTTTATATACAGGTCTAAAGAATCTAAAGATTTGCGAAATTTCGTTCATTAGTTCTTGAGATAAAGAACTTTTTTGTACAGACAGACAGATTCACAGACAGACATTTTGTAAAAGCTTTTCGGTTTCTCTGACAGCTATAATACGTGCACATCCGTCGAAAAGCGGATTTCGAAAATTTTCACGCATCCAATACTTTCTTCTATTAAAGATAGAAAGGAAGTAAAAATAATTATTAATGGATCAATATTTTTTATTAAGTAAATCTTATTTTTATTATAATAAGAAAATAGATATATTTTTGTTTGTATTTGCAAGGTAAGTAGAATTAAGAGAATTTTTAGATTGTACAGAAATTTTTGCTGTATTTAATTACAGAAAAATCTCACAAAATATAGGATTTTATTCGCTGGTTACGAATCATGAGACTGAAATTTTAAATGGACGTATTGTAATGGAAAGCAGTAGTAAAAAGAATTTTAATAATTTATATGTACATCTGTATATATGCAGAAAATATAGGGGAGGCTGAGGTACAATGGACCACTTTTGTTAACTTTGACAAATTACTCTTAAAATATTCATTAAAAAAAAAAAAAATAAATAAAAAAAAAAAAAATCACATGCAAGCATGTTATCTATACATTATAGTTTAGATTACATATACTTAAAAATAGCATTTTTGTATACTTTTTTAATATATATTTTTAAATAGCAAGTGATAAAATGGGTACAATGGTCCACAGCATGGGGCTCTATGGATCATATGTAATTCTGAAAAAATATATAAGTATAGTACATTTTTTAATAAGAAGAAGCCTAGAATATACCATAATTTGTTTATTCATGTCTTAACTTCATAAATATAATGTAAGTTTAACGATTTTTAAGGTTAGCAAATGATACATCAAAAGGTATTTGTGTCACTGAAAGCCTGCTGCTTTCTAGTGAAACATTGGAATCCGGAAGAATCATTACAATATCGTAAAAAATTACAAGAGATTAATTAACAATATTAGACAACATAAATACATTTTGGTCTGATTTTCTGCACTTGAATCTTTTGGGGTACAATAGACCATGGTTCATTGTACCCCGGTTTCTCGTGATCCATTGTACCCCATATGTGACTTTGACAAAAAACTGATAAAAACTGTAGTTTTATATTCGATTATTTTACCTACAATAAATATAGCAATATATTGTCTAACCTTTTTATTGTGCTCAGCAATGTCTTCCAAATTAAAAATCTTTAACATAAAAAAGTAGCATATGTTTCACTGAAAATATTTATTTTTCCATATTTACTACTGTCTCAAATCAACTATCAAGAATAAAATGACTAAAATGGCAGCTATGAACATGTTTTTAAACTTTTTTTCACTACAGCAGGCCTGCCATGTATTTACAAAAATATGAAGCATTCAAAAACAGAAATAATATCAAAAATAGGGGGTGGACCATTGTACCCCGTGGTCCACTGTACTCCAGTCTCCCCTATTTGAATAAAATGCTCATAATAACAACAGCCTGATAAATTTGCAATTATAACTAATTCACGAATGAAGATGGTACGCTATAATATTAAGGATTAATTTTTATAGTAATACATGCAGTAATGTTAAGATACTGTATATTTATATGCTATACATTTTCAATATTAAAATGTGCCAATTATTACCCTCTTAGTATTTTCTTCTGCTATCATAATTATCACATAGTAATCAAAATAGTATTTTTGCTGTTAATTTTTTACGAAAGAATAATTTATAGTCCAGTTACTGTAAAGCTTTTTTTTTAAAAAAAATGCATAATAGTCACTATAACAGTTATTGAAATAAAAGTACACTAATGTCAGCTATGTTTCTTATGATATAGCAACTTTTATCGTCCCTTTAAAAAAGTTGATAAACACATTTAGTCTACATAACAAAATATCCACTATAATATTACAGAACCTTCACTGAACTTTTTAAAGCTGAAATGTGGATTTACATTTATAAACTGATATATTTTTAAAATATAACTTATGTATAGTTTTTGAATATATTTTCTTTGAATCATTTATTATTTTTACTTGCCTGAAATACCTCAGTTGGTGAATTTTTATCAGTCCACATTTAATAATCTTAATTTTTAAGATGCCAATCGCTTAGATAATAATTAAAATCTTCAGAATGAATCCATCTTTATTTTTCTATAATGAGACATACCATTTGAGGAAACAATAACAATTTTTTTTAAATATATAACTGAAATGTAAAAATACTAGAAATATGAATAGTAATTCTTTTCAATCGGGGTATAAACATACAGTACAACATACAGTAAAACACAGTTAAATACAGTAAAACCCCGGTTATCCGAAAAACATGGGATGAAAACATTTTCGGTTAACCGGGGTCCATAGGAATTTCCGAAACACCGGGAAGCTTGTAGTGAAAACTTGTTTGGTGAAAAGCTGTGATAGTAATTTAGAACATCGTTGGAATAAAATTGTTGTTGTCACGTATTGCAGATTATGGTAGATGCGGTACAGGATTACACACATTTGAACGGAGCCGTCCTAATGCAGGATGACTTAAAGCAAGACCCAGTGCAAGAATTTGTCAAGGCCCCTTTTTTTCATACTTTAAACATAATCTGATCCATACTATCAATAAAAAAGAATGGTTTTCACCTATATACTGTGTATCGGAGAGCCAGGTTTCTATCCCCTAGTTATTATAAAAGAGTAACGTTTATGTTTGCTTTTGTAGGGGTAATTTCTGGAAGTACTGAACCAATTTCAAAAATAATGGTGACAAATTGATGATGAAAGTCCCTCTTCCAACATAGGCTATATTTTATGTCAAGACTATATTTTATGTCATGGCTATATTTTATGTCAGATATTTATCTTTTCTTAGCTAAAAGCATAAATTAGCATAAATTTATATATATTATATATATATATTTATATATATATTTATATATTATTTCTTAGCATAAATTTATATTAAAAATGTTCTATTATAAATTATTTTTATTATAGATAAAATATATTTTGTCCAGATGCGAGGCCTCTCTAGGTGCGAGGCTCTGTGCGGCCTAACCTGTCGCACACCACTAAGAACGTATTTGAAGTTGCTTAAGATCTTAGATGTGGCACTTTGACATATTAATGAAGTACAATAGCATCAGATGTGTTTGTATTTAAAAGGTTGCGTGATAAAGCAACAATGAAACGATACAAAGTTGAAAAAAGACAATCACAACATATTTTTTTAAAAATAATGATGCATTGTACGTGTCTGTATAAGAAAACACTCAAAATTACGTAATGGACCAAATAAGTAAGTCCACTCTATTTATTTTATAAAGAACATGCTTTCTTAACACTATATCTACTAGTGCTCAATAACCCCTTTCAAAGTTCTTATTTTTACTTACTTTGCTTCTTTTGTATCAAAACAAATTGCAATACATTAAAAATGATTCGGTGTTGTCTTGACCTAAAATTTACAAATAAAATAGTAATCATAAATCAAAATATGTTGAAAGGTGTTATTTGATAAGGGTAAAAATAGTGTTGACAATAAAAATTTTCACATTTGTAAAGGACTTTGAGGAATCTTAAGGTTTTTCGGTTAAGCCGATCCTCGGATAACCGGGATTCGGATAATCGGGATTCTACTATAGTTTATGTTTATCACAATTTTAATTCATATAATCTTTTTTCTTATATATTCTAGGCCTCTTCTTTCCTGGATTATAACTAGGTTTTTATATTCGAAGATATCGCTTATTTAACATGTTAGATTCAGGTGGCATCTAATCTTGTTTTATTATGATTCGTAGTAAATATGAAGTAATTTTCGTAGCACATGATTTTTTTTATTAAAATGTATGATAGGTTAAAGTAGAATGAATATCATCTTTATTTTTAGATTGCTACCAATTGATTTTAATTATACACATGATGTTACGTTTTTAGAACGATTCCGGGGCTCTTTTTTCCTCTCTTATTGATCAAAGAGTTAGCAACGTTTTCATCGCCTGATTTTGTTAAGAGCCCACAATAGTCACAGAAAAAGTGCTCAAAAAGACCCGGATGATAATGTAAAGTCTATGGGAGCGTTCTTTTCTAATATCTCGCTGAAATTTTAATATTTTTAAATGATTTTTCTGCACAAGATAGCTGAGAACAATCCACAACCGGCCTGGTTTTTACTTTTTTCATTTTGCTTATATATTTTTTATATTACGATAGTTTCATTTTTAGAACCGGTTTAAACCGGTTTCGAAAGTTAAAGTAATTTTTTAAAGGAAATCTGAAACCAAAACTGAAAAAGTAAAAAATAGGCCTGTTGTGGATCGTCCTCAGCTATCTTGTGCAAAAAAATCATGTAAAAATATTAAAATTTCAGCGAGATATTCGAAAAGAACGCCCCCTAGACTTTACATTAGCGCTCGGCTTTTACTGCGTGACTAGTGTGTGCTCTTAAGCCCCCACTAGTCACGCTGTAAAAGCCGAGCGCTAATGTAAAGTCTATGGGGGCGTTCTTTTCGAATATCTCGCTGAAATTTTAATATTTTTGCATGATTTTTTTGCACAAGATAGCTGAGGGCGATCCACAACCGGCCTAGTTTTTACTTTTTCGATTTTGCTTATATATTTTTTATATTAAGATAGTTTCAATTTCAAAACCGGTTTAAACTGGTTCCGAAAGTTTAAGTAATTGTTTGAGAAAATCTGAAACGAAAACTGAAAAAGTAAAAACTAGGCCGGTTGTGGATCCTCCTCAGCTATCTTGTGCAAAAAAATCATGTAAAAATATTAAAATTTCAGCGAGATATTCGAAAAGAACGCCCCCATAGACTTTACATTAGCGCTCGGCTTTTACCGCGTGACTAGTGTGTGCTCTTAAGAGCCCACAATAGTCACAGAAAAATTACTCAAAAAGACCCGGATGACCATGTAAAGTCTATGCGAGCGTTCTTTTCTAATATCTCGCTCAAATTTTAATATTTTTGCATGATTTTTTTTTGCAGAAGATAGCTGAGGGCAATCCACAACCGGGCTAGTTTTTACTTTTTAAATTTTTGTTTCAGATTTTCTTTAAAAAATTACTTTCACTTTCGAAACCGGTTTAAACCGGTTCTGAAACTGAAACTATCGTAATATAAAAAATATATAACCGAAATCGAAAAAGTAAAAACTAGCCCGGTTGTGGATTGTTCTCAGCTATCTTGTGCAAAAAAATCATGCAAAAATATTAAAATTTGAGCGAGATATTAGAAAAGAACGCTCCCATAGACTTTACATGATCAACAGGGTCTTTTTGTGTACTTTTTCTGTGACTATTGTGGGCTCTTAAGGGCCCACAATAGGGCTAGCGGCAGATGTCGTGTTTACCATTGGGAATAGAAGTGCATTTAAGCATGAAAAATTATAAATCATAAAATTTATAAAATGTAATCATAAATAATCACAAATAATCACAAATCATAAATTTATAAAATCTGTTTCTACAATCTATTGTTCATCTGTCAAAAACTTCACATTTTTTCAAAAAGTATCAAGATTTTTTTTGGCACTGTATATAAATTGATATTTTGCAGCCTTAAAAGTGGAAATCCTATGGTTAACTGTAAAAAAAATGATAAGGAACGTAAAAACTATATTCCAAAAATGTTAGAAACGAATATGATAGAATTTTTTATCTTTAAATAATTATTTTGTAAACTTTGAGTTGTAACATTAAAATCTTAAAAAAACTTCAGAGGGAAAAATGGTAATTTTTAATAAACGTCATGAAAACTATTCAACTACTCTAGAATAAAACTTCTGTATTGATTTAAAATTTACGTCAGGAAGAATGAAGTTAACTGGTGTCTTTCACCATAGATTATGTATATGGAAAAGTTATTTAATTCTGAAAAAATTACTAAAAGGAAATTCAGAGATTCATTTTCTGCAAAAGTGAGTGTAAACCCTGGAAAAACACTTTCATCAATGTTACAGAACTTTTATGATTTATTAAATATGTAGATTAATTTGGAAGATGCCAAACGGTTCTTCCTTTAGATTATATAAATGCTTGTTTTTTTATTAAAATGTGTTAGTTATTGTTTAAATTTTCCTTTATTAATAGTATCAAATTGTTAATAAACTGAAAAATATATTCCAATTTGCTTATTTATTTATTTATTAAGAGAATCTCTTTTGGCTCAATTCTATTTTACATCGCGCAACGTACATGCATATAACACCTCCATGGCACTTCCTCCAAAAACTTAAATATACGTACTTTAAATATTTTACAGTTTGCCTTTTCTCTGAATTTTTAAACACCTGGTACCTTATTATGAGCGATTTAAAAAGAAGACTTATATGTTTGTTTGTTTTTTTGGCTCTGCCGAAATTTCGGACTAGAATGAAATATTTTTATTGAAAAACAGCATGCGCAAATAATCATGACTACTCTAAGAATAACATTTTCTTACCTTTATTACAATGAGAAATTACGTATAATTTAACATAAGCATATTCGTGAATAACGTAATCATAAATAACATAAGCATATTCATCACATTTCATTACTTTAGCATTAATATATATATATATATATATATATATATATATATATATATATATATTATCTTATGTTCATAATCTCGAAAAATATGTTTATAAGCATGAGAAATAAAAACTAAAATCGTTTAAACAGAATGAAAGCAATTAGTTTAAGTGACTCTTGCGAAAACAGTATTATCGATAACTTAAAAGATTTGGTTTAGCTATTAGTGATGTGATAATTAAATTAAAATGATATAAGACTTGGTTGTGCTAGAGTTTTATCTCTCTAACTAAAATATTTCCTTTCAATTACTGACAGCTTACATTGATTACCGCTTCAAAGTAGAATGAATGTGTTTAATAAAATAAAACATGCATATTTTCTTTACTTTATGTTAGAAAAATTCTGTGTAGTTTGAAATCATTAGTGCTAAAAACATTAAACTTGACAAGATACATTTTCCTAATTTAATCTTTGAATACAGAAAATGAATATATATATATATATATATATATATATATATATATATATATATATATATATATATATATATATATATATATATATATATATATATATATATATATATATATATATATATATATATATATATATATATACACACTATCTACCAAAAAGTATTTGTACACTTTCAGTTTTTGACATTTTGTTAAATATTTAAAAATATACTGGTCGGATTCTTCTGGAACTTCAGAAATATAAAGATTATGTTTCACTTTATATTTATTTACATTCATTTGTTAAGCGGGTAATTAGGGGGCCGGCAAAAAAACAAAGAATAATAGAAATATTTGGGATCGCCCTGTACATGAAAATGCACAAAACGACTTATCGCTTTAGAATACAAATATATGAATACAGTAGAATATGTACACTAATTTTTGTGAGAATAGCATGTATATTTATGGCGATAGAGCGATTTTTTTGAAAAATTCAAAAAATTCTGGTATGTTTTTTGTTTATATCATGCTGGGTTTTTGACCAAATGTAACGCAAATTTCAGAAAAATTGGCAAAATGCAGTAGAAAAAATGTAGCGCAATTGGAATTTAAATATATTAAATATTTTATGAAATATGAGTAGTTTTATGAAATAATTTTTATCTGCGCATGCGCGAACGATAAAAACAATTCTTTTACATCATTTAATAGTCAATTCTATGGAGTAACTTATAAAAAAAATCCAATGAAATATCGTGAAAATTCAAAAAGATATCATTATTATAAGTAAGCTGTTTTTACATTGCTCTCTAAAAACGGCTGAATGATAAGAAATTCTCCACAAATTGACATTTTTTATTGACTGACTTTTAGGAAAAAATTAGTATTTAATGTATACAATATCTAATACAATATTTCTGTTAATAAGTATCTTGACATCTGTGATGGAAAAGAATAAAAGCCCTTTTCCTTTTCTATCACAGGGGTCAAGATACTTATTAGCAGCAATATTGTATTCATTAAATAGTACTAATTTTTTCCTAAAAGTCAGTTAATAAAAAATGCCAATTTGTGGAGAATCCCTTATCATTCAGCCGTTTTTAGAGAGCAATGTAAAAACAGCTTACTTATAATAATGATAGCTTTTTGAATTTTCACGATATTTGATTGGATTTTTTTTATAAGTTACTCCATAGAATTGACTATTAAATGATGTAAAAGAATTGTTTTTATCGTTCGCGCATGCGCAGATAAAAATTATTTCATAAAACTACTCATATTTCATAAAGTATTAAATATATTTATATTCCAATTGCGCTATATTTTTTTTAATAGATTTTGCCAATTTTTCTGAAATTTGCGTTAAGTTTGGTCAAAAACCCTCTATGATATAAACAAAAAACATACCAGAATTTTTTGAATTTTTCAAAAAAATCGCTCTATCGCCATAAATATACATGCTATTCACACAAAAATTAGTGTACATATTCTACTGTATTCATATATTTTTATTCTAAAGCGATAAGTCGTTTCGTGCATTTTCATGTACAGGGCGATCCCAAATATTTCTATTATTCTTTGTTTTTTTGCCGGCCCCCTAATTACCCGCTTAACAAATGAATGTAAATAAATATAAAGTGAAACATAATCTTTATATTTCTGAAGTTCTAGAAGAATCCGACCAGTATATTTTTAAATATTTGACAAAATGTCAAAAACTGAAAGTGTACAAATACTTTTTGGTAGATAGTGTATATATATATATATATTACTTAATAAAGACAAAATCTCTTTTAAAGATAAATTTTTCTTATGTTTATATCGAGAATAAAAGTTATTTTTTATAATTATAATTATAATTATTAATTTAAGTCTTCTAAGATTGCACAGAAAACAAAAAGAAGAAAAAAAGAAGAAATATTTTTATCCTTTAATATTTGTTTGCTAGATAAAATAAATTATATTTAAAAATATGCTATCAATTAATATAAACTATACAAAAAAGGAATACTCCATGTTGAAAAAAAAAGTTATTAACCAATAAAACCAACTAACAAACGTTTACGAAAATCTGTGGTAGTGAAATAAACTTGTTTTTAAATATACCTCTCGAATTATAAAGCATGTGCATTTTTAAAGTTTCTACATGTAGAGAACGCTTTACATTATAGTGAATAAATCAGTATAAGTTATATTTTACTTTGTTCTTATAACTTTTTCTCCCAGAATCAGAAACATTGATTCTTTTTAGCTTAAGTTTGTTTTAAGTTATTGACAAATTTGATGTTGGCATGCACTAAAACATTTCAATAGATTTCAACATGAACGTCTAAGTTAAATGTTTTCTATCAAATAAAGATCTTAAAAAAGGGGAAAATATAAAAGTTTGTCAGGAATTTTCAATTAGTCAGAGTATAGAAGAACATTAGAAAGTATAGCATCGAATTTCTTTCAGAAAATATTACTGGACTTTATCCGATTTTTTAAAGCTTGCAGACACACAACCATTCAAAAAGTAAGTCATAGAACAATTTAAAAGAGAATAGAAATAATTTTGTTGAGAGTTTTATCGTTCAAGATAAAAAGATGTATTTAGCGAAAAAGATATCAAAGTATTTAGGATTTAGAAGGAAAAATCATTTCATTTTTATCATTTTGAAATTGAAAATGAAATTGCTTTTGTTAGATGAGGTATTAGTAAGATTGAATTTCTTTTCCATTTGTCTACTTTCTTAATTATTAAACTGTCAAGTGAGTGCATTATTCGCCTTCAGAGGGTTCCGCACAAAAAATATATGAATTATTAACTGTAATATTGTACTATTTGGAATAAGCAATCCCAAAACTTATGCATGTTAATATTTCAAAATTCGCTGCGCAGGACAAAATTAAATGGCAATCTATTTCTATCATCAGGATTCTGAAGGTATGAAACATAGTGCCTTAATTCTTAAAACTGGACAATGGCGGATATTGGGCAAAATGCAGAACAAAAGGGCAATCTGTTGAGCAATATACACCAAAACATAATCAGCAATAATATATATCAAGGTATGCCAGAATCTGAAGTTTAATGAAAATTCGTGCATTAATTCTTTAGATACAGTTATCGATAAAATCGAGATAAATTCAGCATAATAACGCTACCAGTTGCGCGATTGGCTTTAAAACGTAAACAGAACTCCATATCAAGAATTCGCCGCACATGAAGTTAGATGTAAATCCGTGCACCAATTCTGTAGAGGGAACTATTGTGGAAATCGAAAAAAATGCAGCATAGTATCGCCAAATTTATACCAAAATGTATACAACATCAATTTATGTCAAGGACTAACCGAATGTAAAGTTTGATGGAAATTCATGTATTGGTTCTTGAGCTAGAGCTTTTACGGAAATCGCAGAAAAATTCAGCATAGCAGCACAATTTTTAGTATTTAAGTTAATAGATGAAGATAAATACATCTAACAAAATTAAATTATTACATATCCAGACGAAATAACAATTATTGTCCAACTAATTAAAATTATTAGTTGATACACAACTAACTGACAATTAAACTAAAAATATAATTAACATTGCTAGAAACTGTTTGGCAATTTATTATTGTTATGTATCGTTTTTTCCTGCTAAAATATATTTATTATGATCGTATAGTGCAAATAACTGATGTTTTAACGCATCCAACAGTTGCCTCGCATACATTCTTTTTAAAAAATCTTAAGACATCGAAAACCAAATTTATTTATTGCTATTTTAATAACAACATTTGAAGCATTCAAAACTCCATTTTCCAAGAAATTGAGGTTAAGACATGATTGGATTGAATTTTTTCTATATAGTTATAAAGTGATTACGAGTTGCCCCTGATTATGAGTGAAATAATAAGGATAATCAAAATGTGGTAGAAAAAAATAACAGTTTTTCTTATAGATAAATAACTTAAAATGTTTAAGATGAACAACTGTATGTATTGGAGTTAATTGGATTGACTTCTGAACCCCTCATTTGTTGTTAAGAACACGGTTAAAATATAGGAGTAAAACGCATTTAGCCTTTGAACACTGAAAATGTTCTGTACCTATAAGCATTTTGAACGATATATGCAAGGTTATTGAATATGTACTCGAAAACAGTTTAATTTTTCCTTATGATTGTCTGAAGAATAATTTATTTTTCATTAGTAGTGTAAAAACAGCTTATTTTTGTAAGTTTCATATTGCATATTTATATACATGAATGCATTAAAACGTTTCTAACGGATATTAACTAACATTGGATATCTCAGTTTAGTGGATACCCCTATTTAGGGAACACATTTTGTTCCCAACCCCTATTTAATTGTACATTTTCTTCAGAATAAGAAATTAAATCCAAACTATGTGTCAATTTTATTAAATTTGTCAAATTTATATAGGGGATTTATGTACACATTTTGGGTATACAACTTTCTTGCCGTGTCAAACGAAAGCTGTTGAATGTACGGTGGAAAAACGTAGAGCGGAAGCAATACTAAACAGATTATTTCACAGAAAAAAAACCTGTGTTTCATTTTATTTTATTAAATATTTTTTTCTTGTACGAAATACACGCTTTACACAGCCAAATACTACACAAAAGTGTAATTAGTTGCAATAAACAGCTCTGTAAAATGAGCTGCATTTAACTGACGCTTGACTGACGAGTTTTGGAATAGAATTCTTTTGTTTAAAAATCTATGTTTTTTACCCATCATCTCAGAACTGTCATTTAAGAACATATTGATTTCATTTCCTAATTTATTAATTTTTAAAAAATAATAATAAAATTACCAATATAATTATAATACGTTTGGGAATGAGAAATGAAAACATTTTACATTAGAAAGAATGAAATAAATTACTGTACAAAAATTTATTGAACCGTCAGTTGTCCACTTAACATGAAAAATCCATTTAGTTTTCATAAAATAAAACAGAAACGGAGTCGAACGTAATCTTTAACTTAATCTTTTATTCATGGCGTTCGTACTGTGCTGCTTTTTCTGTATTTAATGGCATTCATTCTTTTATGCATTTCGAATTTAGTAAATGATGTAATAAAGATGCTCTCTTCCACTTTGATTAAAAACTATTGTAAGTTTTAATCAACAGAAAAAATCAACTATATCTGATAAATACTTTGAAAATTTTTGATGCTTTGAAAAAATAAACAAGTTACGTAGATATATTTTAGAAAAGTGTGTAAACATATATATTTTTAGTAAGCAATCTTTATCTTTTAAATTTAGACTATTTTACCGGGTCCGTTGTATAATTTCTACTAAAATGTTAACAGCTCATACATAAATGGTATATAATCTTCTAGCAGATTTTGCCCGTTACTCTGGTCAGTTTCTGGAAACGCACATTCAATCAAAGGAAATAGATAGGGGAATTTAACCTTGTTTTTTAAATGAAATTATGGTGTGACAATCATATATTATTATGGCGTCTTTTCTTTTGTACATCAGAATTTCTCATTTTCTTAATCATTTCTACTTTTATTCAAAAACATGCATAATTTTATCGTAAAGGGCATCTAAAACAATCAATTCCCTTACATACATGTTCCTTTTTTATGTCCCGAATTCTTGTAGATGTCATATACATACTGAAAATTTTTTTTTATCTAAATTTATATTGCAACGGTCGAAATTCAAAAGCTAACTCACTATTTGCAAACATCTATTATTAATGTCTTACTTTGACAGTACATTTAGCAAATTCTAAAAAGATGTAAAATTCGCTCCCGATTTTTTTGTCCTAATCATTGATAAATTTAACTTTCTATTCAACTCGTTCGTGTAAAAGATCCAAACATACCTTTGCCTAGAATATGACTTCCCATTGCTAAGCAGTCGAATGTCATTGCGCTATTGTATTTTTAACAGAATATAGGTTGGAAAAAAAAACCTCTTTTAAATTTTCATTCATAGTGGGATTTGACAAATAACGATATAATAATTGCATTGTACTGAAAACGCGCCTTAATTACGAAATTAGTAACTAAAACTCAAATTCATCACGCAAAATTTAAAAAAAAGTATCTTTCATTATCTGGTTCATCTAATTATATAATCTGCTCCCCCCCCCCCATTTATACTTCTTTAATGATCAACGTCGAATGATAAGCAATATAGTTAAACAGCGCCCCCTTCATGCGGATTTTCTTCAAATTCATGGAGAAACCAACTAGTCATAGCCATACACTTACACAAAATTTTTGGTTCAATTCGATGCATAACTTCATTTACTTTTAGTCGGTACAATATTGAAAACGGCACAAAAAGTGCTATTGCAGCGCCCCCTTCCGGCAGAATATTTCAAAATTGAAGAAAGATCTGCTTGCCACAGTCAAAAACATTCACAAAAAATTTCTTTCAATTTTATGCATACCTTCATACACTTTTTGATGGTAGATGGTTGCGATATACGGACACATGCATAGACATACAGACAGACTTTTTGTAAAAACATTTTTCTTGGATTTTCTGATCCCTTACACGTGTAAATCTGTCAAAAAATTGAAGTCGAAAAAAAAAGTTCGATTCTTCTATTTAAAATAGAAGAAAGTAAAAATAAATATTTGAATTATAAAAGTGGCTTTCGTGTTTAGTTTTTCATAAACATTCATTTTTTAAATAAAGTTTATTAAACGATATTTTCTTGTAGAATTTTTAAAATTTACAGCTGTTAATCATTTATTTTGTATTTTACTTATAATCTGCATTCAAAATGATTGAAATTAATTAAGAATATAAATATATAAGATACCCTGGGGTAATAACGCCACGTTAAGGTTCTACCAATTTTCACGGCTTAGTTTTAGATTGTATTTTTCAAACAAATACAGGATCTGATACAGCAACTCATTGACTATTTATATAAAATAAAATAATTTAACATATATGTATTCATAAAAATGTAATGGCGTTTTTTCTTGACCAATGCTATTTGGCGTTATTACCCACCTATATGGGTAATAACGCCATGCAAACAAAACTATGAAATAACATGGAATAATTGCATGTACACTGTAAAAAAAAATTCAAGAGGTTACTAAAAATTTCTTAGTAAATTTGTATTCCACAGAATTTTTTAGTAACCAATACAAGCTTTTTTTTGCAAGTGAAACAAGCATTTCTTTTGTAAACTGAACAAAAGAAATTTTTGTATAACTAACTTAAAAATTTTTAATATGAGCCACAAAGCAAATTTTAATAATAGCTCCAAAATTACTTTTAATAACCATTGCGTGCAACCGAAGCGGAGGAGCTTCATTGGAGCCGCATCCAGACTTCTGAAGCGGAAGATTTTCAGCAAAACCGCAATAGATGGCAGCACTAAACATTCTTAAGTGCTCCGACAGGATTTTATAATCCCTTTATTAATGAGACACTACGGACATTCGGGGTGTATTTGGCGGCGGCAAGTTTCGAACCCGGGACCTTTTAGCCTGGAGTCCGTTACTATAACCACTATGCTATCAAGGCCACACCAACTGAGTTTTAGTAAGAGCTATTAAAAATATAAAACTATTAACTCTATTCGTTGCTAACTTTTTTCTAGTAATTCTTACAGATTTTCTAGTAACCGACTAAGATTACTAAAAATTTTTTAGTAATTCGAGGATCACTAAAGTTTTTTTAGTAGATCGACCTTTTTTTACAGTGTAGATAGCCCAATTCTAAAAATACAAACTCTACAAACTTAGAAATTGACAAATTGCATTCTAAGCTATTGAAAATGTTCAATTTTTTGTGAAAGTGTAAGAAAAATAAAGGTGTGGTGTGGGAGGAGGGGATGAGGCAAAAGAGTATCAGACCGTGAGCTTCTTTTTGCTTAAAAAGGACCGCTTAAATAGAAATATGAGAAACATTGGACAGTTTTAACTGTGTTTATTTGAATCAGTATTTAGAATGTAGCTCGGCCACTGTAGGGAATCAACCGGGGTACTAAAGTCAAGGATTGGCGTTATTACACCGGTATAGTTATTGCGCAGTACATTTTAAATTACAAATTATCTCGAGAAGATATCCAAAATCTTCAACAACATTTTAAAAGTACATGAAATGCACTACAAATTTATGTAATTAACAAAGAATTTCCGGATAAAAAGATAGTCTTTACATCCCAAAACGTATCTCGCAAATTTTAGATCAAGCGTTAATTTTAGTTGTTTGCAAAAACAATAAGATCTAAAAATGAAACAAATTAACTTGAAGCTGTTTTTTGCGATTTATATGACTCAAAACCCTTCTGCGCAGAGCACATGGGTGTCATTTACCTGATTATTTCATAATTATGCAAAATATAAGCACTTGGCGTTATTACCCCGCCTGGCGTTATTACCCCAGGGTACCTTATTATATTTAGTTATAAAAATAATTCATTTAATATTTTTGCGCAATGGAAATTCCAGGGTTAAATGTGTAATAAATGTTTTCCGTCGACCTACTGCTATACAGTTTATACTAAATTTCATTACAGGATATTTTCGTTGCCGGAATTTACACATTATCACATTGTTGTCAAAGGGAAATTAATATGATTTGATGTCGTTACTAATCAATTTGATTGAGAAAAAATAAGTAAATTTAACAAATTGGCCCCCCATTTTATAGTTTATTACATTTTTAAATAACCCATGACAAAATAATATATGTACTTTAATTTTATTTTTTTATTTTTTTTAAATTCATTCTATAAACATAAACTATTATTATAAAAATGTTTAAATTAGTTATAACCAAAGTCCTGTTAAAGAAAAATAAATAGTTAAATAAATCTTAATAAATATTCATAGAAAAGTTTTAAATGCTCGCATGAACAGAAAATTTATTGTAACTAGCAGGAGAATTTAAAAAATCCAAATATTATTTTATAAAATATGATATTAAAATTTTGTGAGAAAATAAATATTCTCTGTGAGGTTGATTTATTCCTTAGTCAGGAAAATGGGATTTTCAAAATCTCGAAAGTCAGAAGTAAATTTATTTTAGACGAATAAAATGCTTTTTTTTATTTGCCTTATGAAACATCGATAGACATAAATAATGGCTGAAAACTACAGGTAAAAAATGCATAAAAATAAAAGGAATATTTCAAAAATATTGAAAAATTAATAAACATTTGAATTTTTTTTATCCGCATTTAAAATGAAAATTTACAGAAAAAGGTTTCGTTGTGACTATATATTTTATCATTCTTCAAAATCTATATATATTATGTGATTATGGTAACTGTTTAGCATTCCTCACTTGCTCAAATTTTAAATTCATCTTTCGAAATATTTATGAAATAATTGTAAATGAATACATTTATTAAGTCATACCTTAAAACGATTTTTTTCAACTTGCTCAACTGTTGATAAATAATCTGATGAACGGCATACGTCATACATTACACTGAGAATTTTTTGAAATGATCATTCAATTTGTTGAAGTTAAAATTTAAAACAAAAGGAATGAAGTCATTGCCATCTGCTTTTTCTTCTGCTTCAGAATTTATATATGTATATTAATCCATTTACTGAAAGAAAAAGAATACTTACTAAAAGTTATTTAATTACCAATGCACATTTTAATTATCAATTTGCAATTATCAATACATATAAATGCAAAAAGTATATATATAAATATAGCTTATAACAGAGACTTAGAAAATGTTGAACTATCGAACAATTAAAAAAATATTTAAACAAAACAAATTATTTTTTTTCTCTTGTGATCAATTATTCATATCTTAATCTTCATATTTTATTCTTACAACTATAAATTTGTGCGAAGAAGCATAAAAATTATACCACCAAATTTAAAGGACGCTTGTGAGATTTAAAAAATCTGTATATTAAGAATTCAAGTAAATCAAATACATAATATTCACACAAATGAAATGGGAAATAAATTCCAAATAATCAAACTTTTGTTAAAAGTGTTACCACGTATTAACAATATATAGTAATATAATATTAGACATTTTAAATTCATAAAATTAAATTATGTTTAAAGTCTTAAAGTGTCCCCTCAATTTTGAAATATAAATTTAGATCCTTTCAGCTAGATTAGCAAGTGTAAAAATGAAATTCCTTTATAGTCTCGAAAATATTAATAACATTTAAAAATAAAGAGGCAAATGATTTATTATAGCGGATTAAATTAATTTAAATTCTTTAATGCTTTTTAATTATTCAATAATTTTCTAAGTGCCTAATGACTTTTGCAAGTTATTGTTCGTAAGGGTTATCCTTAAAACCCTTATGTTTACCAACTTAAAAAGTCTTGTTTGTTACTTTATTAATATAGCATTAATCATTCGTTAAATAACTGTAATTTTAAACACTTATAGAATTATGACAACTGTTTACAATATTTCATTTTCTGAATTCATATTAAACTCATTCACTCAAAAAAAGAAAAAAAAAGACAAAGATTAATTTACTGATTTATATTATCCGAAACCAAATATTTCCAAATATTTCTTTCAACTTGATCAATTCTTGATTGATGTCCTGATTGACCTGAACAATGTCGAACATAAGTTGCATCGAAAACTTTCGCCATTTGGAGAATGATCATTCTATTTCCTTAAGAAAAATCGAAAAACAAAAGAGATAAAGCCATTGAGTCTTTTTCCTTTAGTCTGTCTTCTGATTTTATATATATATTTATACATGCCAATGATTGAGAGAGAAAAGAAATCCTGATTTATAATCAAAGTTATTTTTATCAATGGATGGTAGAAGAAAAAAATAAACATAAAATCTTTTTATGAAGTTTCTGAGCATGTGTAATTAATAAAGAAAAGAATAGTAGATAAAAAACGTAATAAATTATGTCAATAAGCTTACAGGAAAATAAATTGCTTAAATATTATTTCCATATTTCGACACTTTCAAAATCTATCAAAGTTTTTCTGCATTTGATGAATCCTGTATCTAATATTGTTGATACATCTTTTACAAAATAAATGTTAATGAATAATAATATTTGAAAATTTAAGTAATTGTTTAAACACCTATATTTATAGTTTAGAAAAAAATTAATAACATTATGAAACATTTTATTTGAATATTGAATTTCGAAATATATTTTTTTATGTTGTTTTAAAATTAAAATAATCTTACTGGTTTTATCACCACTTTTCCAATATATTTAATAAAAAAATATTGCTTTTAAAAAATACAATTGAATTAAGTGACTTTTAACTAAAATTGAGTTATTTAGCATCTTTTTATGTTTTGTAATCTATTTTTATGTAATTATTTAGATTTAGGTCTGTCTTATTTCCTCCTATATATAGGTATTTGGCCTATCTAACTTTCATTTGAATTCCCCATCCCTTGTCTTCTTTCTCAGTTTTTAACGTCATTTTCTCTAAATCTTTTTTACTTTTTCAATTATAACTGCACTGTAAAAAAAAATCTGTAAAGGTACTAAATATTTTCTAGGAAACTGGGATTCCAAGAACTTCTCCTGTAACGGTAACAACAAAAATTCAAGTTTCAGAATCGGTTACATGAATTTTTCCTGTTATCGTTACATGAAAAGTTCTTGGAATCCCAGTTTCCTAGAAAATGTTTAGTACCTTTGCAGATTTTTTACTACAGTGTGGGTTTTCTGCGAATTGTAGACAAAAATTCACATACCCTCTAAGTGTTTGGAACGTAACATTCCTTTCACTAAGCTCCAGGTTTCACGGCAATATACGTAATATTTAATGTAGTATACTTCTATAAATTTAATGAATTTGCAATACATTTGAGAATGATTAATACCTTCAAGGCTTACATTCATATTTGTAGTTACATTTTAAAAAAATGTTGAGAAAACCATATTTTCTGAGCATGTAAAACCAAATTCAGAGATAAAAATATTACAAATTTAACCTTTACAAAACGCTCAGAGGGTTAAGTCCTGAATACCTTTGAATTTCTACTTCTAAATTTTCAATACTTCTTCAACATAAATTTTTAAAAGTATTGGGGAGATGCATTATTCCCGTCTGAGCCCTTTATCTGTTACAAAATCTTTTGATAATCGTTGGTCTATTTTAATCATTGTTTTTGATTGTCTGTAAAGTTGAATTGTTGTCTGTAAACTAGAATTGCTCTAATGATGTTTGAATTATATTAATTTCATTTAATACATTGTATAATTTTCTGATTGTAACATTATCATAGGCTTTCGTAAAATTAAAAATAAAGAAGAGTTTTATTTCCCTCTGCCATTTCCTTTTCAACATTTTGTTTAGGACAAAATATATAATCCATACAATGCTCTAAATCCAATTCGCTCTTCAATTTACTTCATTCTAATTTATTCTTCAATTATAAATTAAATTATTTCTCTTTATAAAGGCTGGATAATATCATTAACTGTCCGTTTATCATTAAATTAAAATAATATAATATGAAAATATAAATGCGGCAGGTAACAGTAACTAACAAATTTAATAGTAGAAAAATAAAACAAAATAATAAACTAGAATTACTAACTCACAAATTGGGGCTATGAGGTTTTAAATCTATCTTTCAATAAATTTCCTATTAAAATGTGGTTATTGAGACTTTCTTTTTTAACGCGAATAAATTCCCAAGAAATCAATTAACTACGAAAATGCTAACAAAGAACATATATCTCCAGGTATTCGTACTAAGTATGGTTATTTTTTTGTAGTTAACGTAATATACATTTTTAATGTGCACTTTTTTTACCACACCTACTTGAGAAATGTGTTCGATAATCCAATAATTAATGAAATTAGAAACTTTCTAAAAATGAAATGTCCCAAAGAAATGTCTAAGAAACCAGAGATAAATTTAATGTTAAAAAATACTTTAGATTGTTATTTGTGTTCTTAAACATTGCAGTAAAGAAAATTTTTGCTTTTTTAACAATTGAAATAAGGTATTTAATTTGTTTTTTCTTAGATGAACACTTTTATACGGAGTGTATCTAAAACATTCATCTTTGTTATTATTCTTTAGCGAGTCTCGATACTCTTAAAGCTTAACGTATATATATTATTCTTTCCATATAAAGTTGTGCCTTAAAATAAAATATATTTTAAAAGATATTAAATCTTAAAAATAGTTTTTTTTTAATTATAAGAGTTCTGAGAACCAATATTGTTCTCGAATTTATATTATAAATTAGAAAATTACGTAAACTGTCAACTATGAGCTCAGAGAGTTCCGTACAATAAACGTATGAATTATTAACTGTATTATTTAAAGCAAATCCTTGCAAAAAGAATAAGAAGAATTTAAATATATATATATATATATATGTGTGACGATTTAAGGAGAACTCGAATTATTTCCACTGGTTAAAAAGAAACACACAGTCATGGCAAGCGAGGGAAAAAACAAAATAAATAAATAAATGTAGAAGATCCAATAATTAGTCATGGGCTGCTGTAAATTCATTTATTAAATTCGTAATAATGAGGAAGGAAAAGCTCCTTTTGCAAAAATTCCATCATTATTTCAGCGAGCTGTCCTCATCGAAGAAGCAACCCAAGAAATCTTCTTTTTCATCTCGAGACTTCCACCTTTTTAAACTAAAAAGAAAGTTCTGGAACATTCTGTAACCTCAAACCATCATTCTTTTATGTAAACAGAATTCTTGTCCAGCTACGAGATTATTTTCCACAAACGATAAATTTATTTTAAAAAAAATATTATTTAACCAATTTATAATTGACTCAGAATTTTAAATATCTTAGGCAGACGATTTTTATAAATGATTAATTTTAAGAGAAAAAGAAAAGAAATGAATTTATTAATATGCACACATCAAAGGTTGACGTAGGAAAAATAAATAAATAGATAAAATAAAATAATGATATTTTTTGAAAGGTATGGTTTTGGAATAAATTTAATAAGACGTTCTTAAAAAGGGTTGATAAAAACATAGAAGAAATCAGTTTTATTTGGAATATTAAGAAATAAAGTTTTAATTAAGAATATTTTTAATTTAGAGCCATCTTTTTAAATTTACGCATACTGGAATAATGTTTTTTTAAGGCAAATTAAGAATTTATATCGTCTGCATAAGGATTAACAGATTAGATTTAGAAACAAGATTTTAATTTAATAATTTGAAGTAAGTACGGAATATTATTATAAGAAAATTAAGATAGTATAAAGGTTAGTTTTGGCGAAAAAAATTTTAATTTGTAATATATATATATATATACAACGTACGGTTTGGTATTGCTGTATATATAAGAAAAGTATGAATTGGTAATATATTTTTAAAATGTATGCATATTTAAAACGCAGTTTCATGCGGATCGAAATATGTATTATATCATTTTCACATAAATTAGCAATTATAACAAAGTTTTTTTTTGTTCCTACCATATCTATAAAGATAATGATGTAAAGTTTTGTTAAAACATCAAAAATGAATTTGAATTTTTAAATATATTTTATTATTTTAAAAACTTTATTTTTTTAAGTTTCCAATTGCTTAGGTGAGCGGCAATAGTATAAAACTTTAAAAGACATATGCTTAGAAAGAAAGAAATTCAAGAAAGATTTATTTGTGACTTTATTAAAATTTATTTAATCATTCTTGTAATAAACTGATCGTTGAGGGCCACCATAAAACTTATCCATCTTAGATATGCATATATAATATATGGAAATAAACCATGTGTAAACTATTTATTAAAAGCATTGCAATTCCAAAACAAAGTTTAAACGTATATTTAAATATTTTTAATATACATAGCAATGCTCCATTATTAAATTGCTTATGAACAAATTTCGACAAATTATATGAAACCACAAACTACTCAAGTAGTACCAAATTGCGTAAAAGAAACATCCTTATAACTACAAAGATAATGATCATATTAACTGAAAATTTACTGCGTCTGAATAAGCGTCTCATTTTCAATTAAAATATATAATTGAAATGAAATTTGAATGAAATACAGTGTCATGAGTAATCAAAGAGTGTATAAAACAGGATTTCAAAATATCTCGGCAATTAATAATCCGGTCATCTTTCTTTTTTATGCAAAATTTGTGTTATTTTATCTCCTATTACGTCCACTCCTTAAAATGAAAAACTTCGAAAAATTTTATATACTTTCCATCAGAACGAATTTTTGGAGAGTCTGAAAAAAAATATTCCGAATAATCGAGGTTACTGATATTAAATTGGCTTTGTTCCATTCTAACATACTAAGTACATACATAATTTCAAGTCTCTGTCTCTATTTGTTCGGGAGACAGAGCGTTTATAGACACACAGACGGACGGACGGTACTTATTTTTCTAAAAATGTGTTTTACGGAATCTACAGTATCTGAAATGGATAAATCCATGAAAAAATTGTTTTTTCGATTTTCAAAACGATTGCAAGATTTATCCTACACTACGTAGGAGGGACAAGAAATAACTAAAATATGCATTATAGAATTATCTGGACTATTTAACATTTTTCAACAATTCAATTTCTAAATATCTATTAATCTTTCTAAAAAATTAGAAAAATCAAAAATTAAATTCCTAATTCATGTTATCCCAAAGTGAATATTTCTTTTATCCTATTGAATGCTTGATTGATAGCCTGCCCAACCTGAACAATAACTAACATAAGTTGCATGGGAAACTTTGACCATTTGGAGAATGGTCATTCTATTTCCTGAAGAAAAGTTGAAAAACAAAAGAGGTAATGTTACTGAATCATTTTCTTTATTTTATGTCTCCGATTTTCTGTCATTTAATAGAGGATAAAAAAATCCCATTTATTATTAGAGAGCTTTTTATCAATGCGATGTTAGAGGATGTATTTAAGACTAAAATATTTATATAGCATTTCCTAGCATATTTTATTAATAAGGAAGAACAGAATGGCTGTAGATAAAGAGATAACTAAATTTATCAATAAAAATAAAGAATAATAAATTGTTTTAAAGTTTAAAAAAATTACATTTAGGTAAAAATTATAATGATTCTGTTCAAACGAAATTGAAATAAATATTAGACCTTTTTTTCTGAACATTTGCTTTTGAGATGCGTCTATTCTTTTTATCTGTCTATACCATAGGTTCCCAACCTTTTATGGACCACCGCCGCCCTTAGAAGAAAAAAAATCTTCCAACGCCCCCCCTCTTCCCTAATAGTTAATTATACCAATTAAAATGTTGTTGCATATTATCAATACCTATTTTTTGTTTATTTATTAAGAAAAAGGAGATAAAAATTATAATTAAAACGACTATCAAACGTAATAAAAATCTGTTCAGTAGAAATTTAAAAAATAAACACAAAATAAAATTAAATAAACTTGTTTAAAAAGTATATTTAATACGTTAAAGATGTCATATATCTGAAAGATGTTAATATATGTAAAAGCACAGTTTTAAACGTCAAGCATTATACGCCAAGCGCTTTTGATCAGAACTTCATCTTTGTTTGTGTACCTACTGTAATTCCTTTTCTACTCGAACGTAAATAAACTGCCCCTTGGATGAACCAATTTTTTTCAAAAGCTATCGGCAGTAAGTATTTGAAATATGTAACTTCTTTTAGCTTTGTGACATCTTTAACGTATTAAGTGTTTCACAAATAATAATGTGCATAAATAGAAAATCAATAAAAAATTAATAAATGTAATGACATAATCATAAAATCAATAAGAATAAAAAATATTAACAAGATGTTGCGGCTGATGGAAATTTTACACATTGTTAATGTCGGGTTCCAATTTTGTTAACAGCAGTCGTAAATTACCATTCAATGACGCACAGTCTATTCCTTTTCTTAGCCAATAAATTAGATATCGCATTGAATCTACACTTTGCTAAATAATATTACGGAAAATCAATTAAAATTTTTTTGTAATTTTGCCCATAACTCAGGGTAGAGAACTGGTATAAATTTCTGAAGCCAGAACTCGTAGTATCCAATTCAAAACGTTGCTTTTTGTTCTTCATTAGTTCTAATTTCTATGAGTTCTTCTAAATTTGATGATTCTGTTGTATCTGCATTTGCGAAAGAATCTAAAACCCAATTTAGCATGTTCATGTTTAAAATGTCCTGGAATCGCTAAATAAAATCAGTAAGAAGAGAAACCAAATATTTCACAAAGTTGGTAAATCTTACTGCTTTGCAGAGACTGCTGCTAATGTAGAAAAAAGGTTGTATTCACCTCTACCTAGATTTTTCTTGAACATAACAAATTTTCTCATAAAAGTGGCTATGACTTTTTTTTTGTTTAAATCAAATTTAATTCATCATCCTGCAATTATAAATTGATTTAATTGAATTTCTAAACAGATCTGTCAAATGAACAATGTTATTTTTGGATGTTATCAGCTTTTCGCGAAATTTTTCATCTCTGTTTTCAGTGAAGTCCAGTGTTGAGTCAAATAGATTTTAAAAAAATGATTGAACATTCAGGTGACAAATACCTATCAAGACCAACGAACTTTTGTGTGCAAGAGCGAGCGATTATAATATTCGTCATTTTCATTTTTAAAGTTGGCCAAATAATCTATCATGCAAAGAATTGCTTCTAATCTTATTCACTAATAACGTAATAAATCGACATATACAGACGTTCATTCAGGTATTTGGCAATCAAATGCTGATGATGAATAACACAATGTACATTGAGTACATTTGGTACTGCTTCTTCGAAATGAGCTATGATGCCCTGTCAATGCTGGAACATCATCAGTAGCTGCTGACAAAATATTATGAATAGGAATTGAATCTATCGATTCTCCCTTTGTATCAGTTACCAAATTTTTAGCAAATAATAACTTTCCACAATTTTTTTCTTCGTTTATGAATTGGACATATGATAAGAGTAGTGCTTCGTTATTTGATGGTGTTGATTCGAGTTGAATGGAAACGTTTCAAGTCTTTAAGTAATTGCAGAATGATATTTCAACTCTTTAATTATTTCATCTATTCTTCTTTGTACTGAATTATTATTTTTGAGGGATTTTTTAATGATATCTGACGGTGTTTTATGATGAAAAACAGTTATTACCTGTTTGACTTCCAGCAAGATTAATACCTTGCCAATTGTGTGTGGTTTCCCGCTTTTTCGATTAACAATGTTATATATTGTATATATATGAAGCCCGCAGTTCATCATCTTCTTTCGTAGAAAACAACTCAAAAAAGGTTTTATACAGTTCACTGTTTTAAATATTTCATTTCCATGGCTTAAAAATAAGATAAATCTTTGTCCTTTTCATCAGCATGCATTTTACTCAAATGCTTTTGTAATCTAGAAGGCTTCATAGCTTCATCTCAAAAAATTTCTTAAAACTTCAAAAATCTCAAAAACAAATTAAACACATAGGTAATGATTTCATTGTAGGAGAATGCGTAAATCCATATTTCAAATGTTCAATACTATACTGGCGGCATTTTTTCTTAAATTCAAACATTTTAAAATACAAAATTAGTCACAATTTAAATTTAAATAGATTTACTTTGCAACATATTTATAGAAAGATATGTATAAAGGCTGTAATGTCTTTTATAGCTTTTATTCAGAATAAACGAATTTTTGAGCTGGTTCAAACTATAGTTTGTTTAGAAACCTCTATTCAGGCATAAGTCGTCATATTTCCAACATTTTTCGAAATGCCGGATTTAAAAAAAAACCTTCTAGTTATTAAGTTTTTAGTGAGCTTAATATAACAAATTCTGCACTAATGATCTTGATATTATTTTGATCAATGCGTTTTCTAGTAAATCAAAAGGTTAAATAACATTTTTATTTCATCAAACACGACAAAAACAAATTATTCGTCGCTGCGAGAATGAAAACTAGTCGTTGGGGGCCACCGTAATACTTACCCATCATAGATATGCATATGAAAATAAAACATGTGAAAACTATTTACACAGTGCATTGCAATTCATAAACAAAATTTATATATTGTTAATATACATAGTAATGCTTTATTAAAGAACTGCTGATGTACCAATTTCGACAAATTATATAAAACGCCAAACTACTCAAGTAGTACCGAACCGCGTAAAAGAAACATCCTTATAACTTCAAAAATAATAATTCTATTAACTAACAATTAACTGTGTCGGATTAAGCGTCTCATTTCTAATTAAAATATACCTCTGAATTGAAATTTGAATGAAATACAGGGTCATGAAAAATCAAAGAATGTGGAAAACAAGATTACAAATATCTCGGCAACTAATAATTCGATCGACTTCGTTCTATATGCAAAATGTGTGCTATTTTATTTCCTTTTACGTCCATTCCTTAAAACAAAAAAATTCGAAAATTTTTATATACCTTTCATCAGAACGAATTTTTCGAGGGTCCGAAAAAAATAGTTCCGGATAATCGAGGTTGCTGATATTAAATAGGCTTCGTCCCATTCTTACATACTAACTGCATACAAAATTTCAAGTCTCTATCTCAATTTGTTCGGGAGATAGAGCGTTTACAGACAGACAGACTGACAGACAGACAGACAGACAGACAGACGGACAGACAGACAGACAGACAGACAGACGGACGGCAAAATTTTTTTTCTGAAAATATGTTTTTCAGAATCTCCACTATCTAAAATGTGTAAATCCGTCAAAAAAAAATTTTCGATTTTCAAAACGATTGCAAGACTTACCCTATACTACGTATGTTGGGTAAGTAAAAATACAGCGTTCAGAGCATAAGCTTATGCAAGCCAAATAGCATTTCACTTGACCACAAACTAGTCCAAAGAAAGCGTCGCACGCCATTAGTTCGAATGAAAAATTGTCCCTCGCTGCAAGCTGCGACAGGTAATAGTAGTTCCCAATTCTAGGATCGTTTTCATAGATTTTCATTTAAAGCTATATTTATAAGATTTTTATCATCGCCCATGCAACACCGGGGAGACGTGTCAACTAGTTTCATTATATTAATTTCTTAAATAGTTAGGAACGTCATGACCGCCCCCCTTGACTCTCTTAACCCCCCCATTTTCCTCTGGACGCATCATCGCCCCCCTGGAAGGCTACAGCGCCCACAGAGGGGCGGTACCGCCCCCGTTGGGAACCTATGGTCTATACCTACCGTAAACATTATATAAAATCTGTAAAAGAAATATTTGCAAGTTAAGTTTGGAAAAAAGTCTAAATTTATTTTAATTTCGTTTGAACATAATCTAATATTTAGGGTTTTTAAGTATCATATTGTTTGAATTTCATTTTTATTTTTTTAATATTCACATAATTTAAATTATTTGATACAAAAATTTAATACTAAATGTAGAAATAAATAAATAAAATATCTTAATATCTATCCCTTCTCGGGTTTAAATAGAGCAGGAAATAAATTTTGTTTTTTTAATTTGTTCTGCGAATTATGTTTTTGTTTAATATCTCAAGTTTTTTAATAACTATTGCATTCAGATGAGCTAATTTCAAAATGAACTGAGGGTACCATCATCATGTTGTCCATCCTTTATGTGGTATCGTATCACAATTACTGATGTAATTTACCCAGGGACATAGCTAGAAGTGAACTATGGGGGGAGGGGGGTACACACTCAAGAGAACGTCTGATGTGCTCTCTCTTTCTCTCTCTCTTCCTCTGACGCAAAAAAATATATTAGTGCATATTCACATTGTAAGTTCCATGTTTCTTATTAAATTGTTGTAATAGCTCCATTTTATGCTAAAAAGGAATATGGTGACGAAAAATTTGAGTGCATAACTAGTTCAAGATTAAACATCATGTTGGCTTCATATGTGCAAACAGGATGAGAGAGTGTTGAAGCACTTTAGTTACAATTTAACAATTCTGCAAAACTGTGAAAGGGCCTCAAAATTAAATTAGATTTTTGAACAAAATTTTATTTGATGAAATACTAACTATTCCGTTCTCTCCTACGTAGGAATTTCTGATTTATTTTTCCAGATCTATACCGATCATGATACCTAGACTCCAAAACAACCCCCAATTAAAAACTCTATTTATCTATCTCCGCGGTATCTTACGTAGATTTTCTTTTCTCCATTGGGTTTTGCACAGATTTTCATTGATCCATTTCCAAATCGTTAACTTTCTTTTTTTATATCTAGAACTGTACATGCCTCCTGTCTTGATACCAAATATTTCAAAATCTTTGTTTCATTTCCAATATGATGTCATATATGTGTGCTTTTTAATTTTTAAAATCAATTTCACTTTTTACGATATAATCACGCAAAAATCAGATATTACTTTTTTCTTTGGCGAATTCTTTTCTTTTGAATCATGAAGTCAAATTCGGCAGAAAAATCTCTTCTGCATGAAACTGATATTTATACTTAACAATCAGCATTGATATATTGCGTCAGAAGTATAGCTCTAGACATTCACCTCTAGACAATATAATATTCCTCAAACAATAGCTCAAGACAAAGTATCAATAAAATGTATTTATTTTTTTATTTTTTTGCATTACGTCATATTTATTTATATTTTGTATTTCTTCACTTAGAAGATTCTTGATAAATTAAGTAATGTTTGAATTAAAATTCTGCCCAAAATTGAAATTTAACTTCGATAGAACTTCAAACCGCTATCAGAGCTCTGGGCAGGGTTCAGCGTAGGAAAGTTGGAGATAGATGTCATATATGCAACACATTGGCGCGATTGGAACAAAATGGATATTATATGCCCCACATGCTAACCTGGCTATCGTTGTTTATTTACTAATAAATTATTTATCTTCTATTACATTTACTTAAAAAAATTATGTAGATTGTTTTGTTCTATAGTTATTAATAAAATTTTTTTATTTATCACTATTTCCCATTTTAAATATTAGAAAATAATTTAAAAATATATATGTGATATGTATTTGAAAACTAAATTTTTGCCAAATTGGCGTCAGAAAAAAATTGCGCCAACATGGTATGTATTAGACACCTGTGCATAAAGGTGACGCATTATGAATATTCCAAATGTGCTTAAATTTTATTAACTCATAGAGAGAGTGAATCAAAAGAGTTTTATAAAAATATTAACTTAAAGTATTAAAAAACAGCTATTTTTAAACAGAAACACTTTGCGATATTTTAAAAATTAAATCGTGTAGTGTTTTATCATGTTAAAATAATGGTAATAATTAATTTAATACAAGTTAATTCGGTACTTGGTTATCCCGTCAACCAATTCCGCCAAATTGTATAAGTCGCCAAACTAATAGCCAAATTATTTTATAACAAAAGTACAAATAAATGGGTAAAACACTAGTAAAAAGTGGAAATAAAATCATTTGATGACATTTCTAAATACGTATGGGTATTTAATGTCATTGAATGTGACATTCACGATCATCCATTACTGGCATTTAATCTTATAATTTGGCGATAGTTTTTTGGTCGACGACGGGATAACCAAGAAGTACCGTTGATTTAAAATTGATTTTATCCAATGATTAATTATTTGTAAAATTACAAGTTTAGGCACGATTTTAAAAAATCACCAAATCGGGAATTAAAAAAATATATATGTAAACATTATTGTTTATGCTTGTTTACATTGGATTTGAATATTTAGGTTGATAGAATTGGCGACTTCATTGCAGCGCCGAAAAGTCTTACACCTAGTAGTTGACAATTCTGCGGTTTAGCCACAAATAATTGCTATGTTTGAAGACCCAGTTCTGCAGATTTACTAGTTTCATTACATCCCAAGGATCAAATACTATTATTATCAAATACTATTGTTTTTGAAAATTTGTATTCACCTAAATTTAATTTTGATTTTCTTCGAGCATATAAGGCGAAGAACTTTAAAATGTGGAGTAAAAATGAAATCCCGGCGCAAATGTCATATACGCACTGGGTTTAGTGCAATTTTTTTTCTGATGCCAATGTGTCAAAAAACTCGCTTTCAAATACCAGTTACATATATATATTTAAGTTATTTTCTATTATTTTGCAGAAACAATAGGTAGAAAAAAGTTTAATTTACTTTTTTTCTTTATTTCTTCAGTTAGAAGCTTCTTGATCAGTGTTTGAAAATGTCCTTTTATTTTAAAAATCATGCTTCATTTTGCTTTCTGTGGACGATTCTTGTAATTGTACGAAATGTTTGCAAATCTCCGTTTCATTTCTAATATGACGTCGTAAATATACCATTTTTAATTCTTACAAAAATAAATAAATAAATAAATTTTATTTTTTATTTATCACGTAAAAATGATTAATTGCTACAGGAAATATGTCCATTGACCTCTGTATATATATATTTTTTTTTGATTGGAGGAAATTATTTTTTAAACAATTAGATACTTTGAAAAAAATTTATGGAAGCGCGTACAAAATGTGGGAAAATGTCTAGTAAATAAGTCGTTCAATGTTAAATTCCGTATTAAAATAACATTACGGAGTAACACTGGAAATAAATAAAGCATAGCACAACCGTGCTATGCTTTAATATATATATGCATATCATTTTCTTCTGGACACGATAATTTCTATAATTCTGCTCCAATCTCCTTCAAACTGATACGTAAAATCAAGGAGTATAAAATCTCGGTCAAATTCGTTAATGGGCAAAATCAGACCATGGGGGTGGAAATAGGGAGGGCTTTTGTGAAAACTCAAAAAACGCCACAACCTCTTAATTAAAATAGATATCAAGTCAGTTTAAAATTTATATTATTTCTAAAAATGGACAAAAAATTTATGTATGAAAGATTTTTGATGAAGCTAAAAATGGGTTAAAAAAAGTTTTGGGGAGAAAAAAAAAATATAACTTCGTCAATTCTCAAGATATGAAATCCATATAAATTTTTTAAAAATGTTCTTAAAATTACCTAAAACTTTTGTTTTTACACGTGTTTGATAGGTTTTTTTTTTTTTTTTTTTTTTTTTTTTTTTTTTTTTTTACCGATAAAAAAATTTAAAAACGAAATCAAAAAAAAGGGGGGGGGGGGGTGAAAAAGGAAAAAATTCTCTAACTCCGTTAATTCTTAAGC